>JASSUY010038998.1:0-45242 GCA_032466535.1 Forpus xanthops
GTAGCAGCAGTGGTTTGTGTTATACCTTAGTTACTAAACTGTTCTTATCTCAACCTGTGGGAGTTACATTCTTTTGATTCTCCTCCCCATTCCCCCGGGACTGGGGAAGAAAGAGGGGGGAGTGAGTGAGAGAACTGCATGAGGGGCTTAAACCACAATGCCAGGCCAACAGTCAAAAACACAGCACTGCACCAGCTACTAAGAAAGAGGAAAATGATTGCTGCTGCTGAACCCAGGACACGCTCTCAGATTCATTCTATTCTGTGCTGTTTGCTTTATTAAGAGGCTTAGATCTGAGTCAATTTCATAAATAACATGCCATGTATTGATGCTGTGATTACAGATATTGGCATTCTGACACCATACAAATATAAGTAAGAGTGATCATCCTGGGTTACAAAAAGATCCATCTAGGTCAGTACCCTATCTTCGACAGTGGCCAGTAGCAGAGAGTTACGAAATGGGTAGAGGAAGAGGCAAGTGCATACAGTACCTCTCCTACATACTCTGTTAGTCTCCATTTATTTACAGCTTGGGAACTTCTTCAGTCAGAAGTCTACTTACTCAGCACTCTCAAAGGATTTTAGCTCCATGGACTTGTCCAGCCTTCTCCTCCTCCCCATGTTTCATCTAACATACAACACATGTACAATTAATGAGTAGCGCCACATGGTAAGATCAATAAACAGTCAAAATACCATTCAAATACTGAGTAGAATCCCCTAAGTGTCGTATTTACAAACAGAATGGGATTAGATTCTTTTAAAAATGCATACAGGGTAAACATTTGAACTAATCAGAACTACTGATTACTGCCTAGGTATGACAAAAAATATCATCATCAATGTGCTTTGCTTCCAAATGTCAGGTTATAATTTAAAAAAGTTGGGGTTACAACAACATAATGCATGGACAAAAGCACAGAACAATGAATTAAAATTCATTGTCAACATGTTTTAGATGCAGCTAGGGATCTTCCAACTTACACTTTAACGCTGCTTACTTACAAGTGCATGCAAATCATTAAAGCATGCTTTACACATTAAGGAATTGAAAACTAATTGCTAATGGGAACATTTTACCAAGTATTATTAGGGTGAGGCAAAATGAACAGACTACTTACATGGTTCAGCAGAAAAAAGTCCCAATTTATACATAAAATTGATCTCCTTTGTTTTCTTTTCAATGTTTGGATCATGTTAGATAGCATCAGATCTTTCTTTTACCATGTCTCTCCCAAGAACATCACCATATAGCAGCTAGTTATTGGTCTGGCTAATAAATCTACACAGTAACCACCATGCAAACAGATAACTTTGGTTCATGAGACTGTCAAAACCACATGTTCTTTTGCAGTTTTCTAGTAGGCACAGCCTAATGTTAGTATGTTTTTGCTGTTAAGTACTATAAAAGACTGGGTAAAGACAGAGGCAAAACTCATCCTTCTTTAGAGCCTAGTCCAGAGCTCTTTCAAGGGCATCCATTCCCATTACTCTTTTATAGATGGAACTTCCCAGGAAGTCCAAACACTCTTGAAGGGTAAGGCAGGTCGAAGTAGGTCAGCTGAAGCTTTTCCTTGTTTCTGGTTTAATAGTCCATCATGTAAACCAAGTCTGAAGAAAAACACACAAGTGAGCACAAGACCAAGCATGGCACAAATATAACAATATAGGATGATAGCGTTGGGGCTGTTCAGCCTGGAGGGGAGAAGGCTGCATGGAGACCTCATAGAAGCCTTTCAATATCTGAAGGGGTCCTATAGGGATGCTGGGGAGGGACTCTTCATAAGGGACTGTACAGAGAGGACAAGGGGTAACGGGTTCAAACTTAAACAGGGGAAGTTTAGATTGGATCTGAGGAAGAAATTCTTTACTGTATGGGTGGTGAGGCACTGGAATGAGTTGCCCAGGGAAGTTGTGAATGCTCCATTGCTGGTGGTGTTCAAGGTTGGGTTGGACGTAGCCTTGGATGGTATGATTTAGTGTGAGGTGTCTGTGTCCCTGACAGGGAGGTTGGAACTAGATGATCTTAAGGCCCTTTCCAACCCTAACTATTCTATGATTCTATGAATACCAAGCTCATAATCCTTTTCACGTGAGAACAGCTGCAGTATCTCTGTTCTCTGTGGTCACACATGGATTTTTTAACTCATTTATTTATTTTTGTCTTTATGTGTAGGTCTTTGGTAAAAAGCAATGAAACCTGAATGTGAGAACAGAAACAGGCAAGTTTTTGTCAAGGTTGTGATAATCCTGAAATATTTTATTCAGCTGCACTTAAATCATTCCAGACAGATACAGTTAGGCTCCAGAATCCTGCAAGTATTTGGAGAGGTTGACACTGAGACTTCTTAAAAATCATACACAAAATACCAAATTTAATTGTTTCATTAGCTACAAAAAACCACATCAAAATTCCAGATCATATATACAATATATCTTTTGAAAATGGATCACTGATATTTACAGATGAAGACATTTTATATGTAGAACTTGGTCTCTGCACTTAATTAAAACAGCTTTGACATTTAAAGCCTTTTTATACTCTACTGCAAAGATGGTTTAGTCTTATCCGTTTTCACTGAGGTACATGTAAATGCTGCTCTTTTTCATTCTGTGAACTAGAAAGGAACTTTAAATAAAGCAATCAAGTCCTGTAAATTTCCATTAAATAAAACCCTTACAATGCAAATCCACCATAAAGCAAGGTATTAAAAATGTATCAGAACTGTTCAAAGTGTCAGAACATATTACACAACGTATATATGTGATTTATTTTATTACAGAACAGTATATGTGTTTTTTTTTTATTCAGCTGCCATCAGCTTTGTCTTCAAAGATGGAAATATTTTCTGTCACCAGTCTGTACTCATCAGATTCAGGGCCTAAATTATCCAAGTAGAATGGAGATGAGTTTTGCCACCACATGTACATTGAGACTGTTTCCCAGAAGACGGTAGCATTGCTTTACTGTCACTTTGTTGGGAAAGCCTACAACAAAAACACAGTGCAACGCCATTAGTCAGGGTTTGCTCCTAGCTTTTAGTCTACTCCTTTGTTCAGGGAACAGATCTTAATGCAGTTATCAGAGACTGCAGCAGGGCTCACCCCTTCCCCCACCACTACCATTCATGAAGTTACAAAATCAAATCCCAACCTGCTCATGGGATTTGAGGGAATTCCAACTCTATGATTTGGTTCAGTTCTTCCATTAGCAGCACTGCCAGCTCTCAGGTTGAACAAGAAGCCTCAGAACATTGCTCTATTAGGTAACTAATGCTGAGCTCCTCTTTGCATAGCACAAAACATCCCACAGTTAAAGGGAGGGGCAGCAGCACCTCCAACACAGCCCAACATCCACAGAAGACTGTGGCCATGGCATAAAGAAAATGTGATGATTCTACAGATGAACTAAATTGTATTTCTCAATGAGCTTTATATCATACTTCCCATCTGAGTCCCCCTCATCAACTGAGGCAAACAAATCCAATGAGTCTTGCAGCGCAATATACCAGTACAGATGAAGCTACAAGCAAGGCTTATTCAGTGAGTGATGAAGCAGCTGAACAATTTTCCATGTAATTCAATGCTAACCCTGCCAAATGCACTCAGAAATACAGACAGCATCAAAAATGTCCTTCACATGCATGGGATGGCAGAAAGAAGGGAGGCCCAGAAAAAATTAAAATGGTCTGACTACTGTGGAAGGGCTCTGTTGTATACTGAGCACACAGTCAAAGGTGAATAAACTTGTGAGTATGAAGAAGCTGTTCAGCTGTAACTGTCATTGCCTGCACTCTTGGCTTACTTCAGCTGTGAGTTAAAGTGCCTTTAGCTTTCACCTGTGTGAAAGATGAACAGTAGTGGCGATACAACTGTTAGGGTCATTTGCTAAGCTTCTGAAGCTTGATCACATTCAGTTATTTGATCATTCCCTATGAAGAAACACTTAAATCTGATTCTGAGATAATCACCACCCAGATTAGCTTTGATGTATAGGCACACTGTGTGCAGGTAGTGATACATATGCTCTGAAATCTGCATGGCGCTTCAGAAAAAGTCTTCCTCCAGGGATCACTCAGGAGCAAACATGGTTGGACAGTTGCTGAGCTGAGGTGGAAAGCTGAGGAGGAGGTGCCTGGGAGGCGTTGTTCCTTCCTTCTCTGCCAGTTATTAATGCCTCAAACATGGACTACTTTGGTAAATACGTCTTCCGCCAGCTCCATCCACTCTGCCCAGCTTCCTGGCACCCACATTTGGGCAACTGTTCTTGCTTTAGATCACTTGCACTCCCACACACACCTCCTTAGACAAAGTTTTTCACATTATATCACTGAATAAGGTACAGAATCTACACATTCTAAAAGAGTACATAAAAATACCTATGTATTTATGCATACACATGTGCACTTACTTATAGCCCAAGAAGCTTACCAAAATCCTGAAAATTTCAGTTTCTCCTTCTGCCTCTTGGCAACTGAAAGCCTAAACTGATTTTAGGAGCTCCCATTTCCTTCACCTGCCTGAACACATTGTCTTGCATCTTCTGTCTTCTTGGCCCAAGAGCAGCCTACATCAGAAGGTTAGATTTAATAATTTACACTATGCTGGCACTTCCTGCACAGCTTTCACTGTATCATTTAAGTCCTGCATGCTACTTGATGATCCTGCGGTCTTTGCAATACACACTACCACACTGTGCTGGTTTTCCATGGGGCTGAAATTTGTTTCCTAATAGCTTACATACATCACGAATGGGAAAAATGGAAAAGGCGTCCTGACATCCCCTTCATGAAAGCAGGTCACAGGTGCAAGAATGCTCTGATCACTTTCAATGGTATTGCTGAGGGACCCACAGCAGCAACTAAGATAAATGACTGTAGAATTTCATTGACCTGCAGTGCAATTACTATTTATACATTTAGATGTTAAAGGCACAAATAAATCTGCTAATGCTAAGAACAGACAACAATTTTAACTCTATATCTCACATACTGGAAAAGGCCATCAGTTTGTTAAAATATAGAACCATTTAGACAATCATGTTCCTTCTAAGAATACTTTAGCTGCATCTAGAAACAGCATCAGTTACAAAGCTTCCTAATGTTCTCTTCATTTTCCACTTACAGTTTTCTCATTCTTTAGCTCTTAGATCAACAACATATTTGCAGTGGGTACACCTCCAAGATTTCTGTTGTTGAAAATTTCAGCCTAAATGTTGCTGTCACTACAGAATATAGACAGAAAAATTACACTTTACAATAATGACTTGAAACTTAACATGGGAGAAATGCTCTCAGGGAAATACCCTTTGTGTAGCCATAAATATAGCAACTCTCAAAAAAACTCACCCCATAATTTGCAAACTCTCAGAAGATTATAATACCTGAGATTATAGTACCTAGATTTCAATTAGCCTAAAGCTGAGTAACACCTTGGGGTTTTTAATTATAAAGTAGGAAATGTCTTAGATTAAGCACAAAGGAAAAAATGTCAAGCTCGTGACTCAGTGCTCTGGGAAAAGCTTGGTCTGCCTATGAATCAGGAGTATATGTGAGCGCGAACCACTAGATGATAAAAGCTTGGTTTATGTGTTCCGAAAGCTGGAAAAGTGGTATAGAGAGGCAGAGAACAGCAAGAACTATAAAGAAGGTCCTATGATTCAGGCAGAACAGTACTACCCTCAGAGGTGGAATTTATCCCTGGTCCTTCAATCCTCAGTTCCTGGGTCACAACAGACAAATTTGCTAAATCAGCACTACACAGACGGATGCTCTGGATGCTCCTCAAATTCAGGAGCATGACTTGTCTTCAGAGTTCAGTTCTGGTTTGCAAATATACTGAACCTCACAGGTGTCCCTGAAGATAAGCCCTGAACAGCGAAAGCATGGAATCATTCCAAGCACTCCGAAATAGTAAAGGTCAGGTTTCACAAACTCATCACCCTAAATTAATGGAGTCTTCCAAACATAAATTTCTCCAGTGCCTCTGTAAAATACAAGCAATATTAACTCTACTACACTTCTGAGTGATGTTGCAAAGACTGATTTAACATTTGGAAAACACAACCTGAAATAAAATAAATAAAATAAGCAACTTTGTGCTCAAAAGAGATCTTGAACGGCATGATTATCAGTGACATGAACAGTGGGATTGAGTGTGCCCTCAGCAAGTTTGCCAATGATACCAAGCTGTGTGATATGCTGGAGGGAAGGAATGCCATCCAGAGGGACCTTGACATGCTTGCGAGGTGGGCTGATGCCAACCTCATGAAGTTTAACCATGACAAGTGCAAGGTCCTACACCTGGGTCGGAGCAATCCCAGGCACAGCTACAGGTTGGGCAGAGATAAGATTCAGAGCAGCCCTGAGGAGAAGGACTTAGGGGTGTTGGTTGATGAGAAAACGAACATAAGCTGGCAGTGTGCACTCACAGCCCAGAAAGCCAACCGTATCCTGGGCTGCACCAAAAGGAGCGTGATCAGCAAGTCGAAGAAGGTGATCCTGCCCCTCTACTTTGCCCTCGTGAGACCTCACTTGGAGTACTGGGTACAGTTCTGGAGTCCCCAACATAAAAAGGATATGGAACTGTTGGAACAAGTCCAGAGGAGGGCCACGAGGATGATCAGGGGACTGGAGTACCAATCATATGAAGCTAGGCTGAGAAAGTTGGGGCTGTTCAGCCTGGAGAAGAGAAGGCTGTGTGGAGACCACACAGTAGCCTTCCAGTATCTGAAGGGGGCCTATAGGGGTGCTGGGGAGGGACTCTTCATGAGGGACGATAGTGACAGCATAAGGGGTAATGGGTTCAAACTTTAGATTGGCTATAAGGAAGAAGTTCTTTACTGTAAGGGTGGTGATGCACTGGAATGAGTTGACCAGGGTAGCTGTGAATTCTCCATCCTTGGTGGAGTTCAAGGCCAGGCTGGACAGAGCCTTGGGTGACATGTTTTAGTGTGAGGTGTCCCTGCCCCTGGGAGGGGGGTTGGAACTAGATTATCTTAAGGCCCTTTCCAATCCTAGCTATTCAATGATTCTATGATAAACCTAAACAAGCCCAATCTAGCCTTGTTTAGCTCATTTCTTTTCATCAGCCTAAATCAATACAGAACAGAGCTGTGCTAAAACAAAAAAAAAAAAAAAAAACCAAAACAGAAAAAAAAAAAAACAGCTGTCTGCGAAAAGAACAAACCTATTAAAGAAGAGAGGCAACAAAAAAATCCTGTGTGTTGGCATATAACTCAACAAAGCACAGTCCCTCAAATATTCTTAAACAAATAAGCTTAGTGTTGGTAATCCTAATTGCAACCTTGATAATATTTTTGAATGCAGCAATTTTGAATATAACTGTAAGGAATAAATGAGAAGACAAGCTAAAACTGCAAAAGAAACAAATACGTAAGGACTACTAGCACTTCTCAAAACCCTAGGTCATCAAGGAAGTAAAAGAAAAGAATAACAAACTACTCAAGGTCAGTGGTGTCTTATTCTATAGACGCTTGTGTTGCTGAGACACAATTGCTCTGATGTGATGGCAGCAGGCCAAGGTCCTCAGCAGCTACTAACAGCTATACTTTCTTGCCTGCTTTTCTTTACAGTTCTGGTGAATTTATTTCAGGCTTAATTCTGGTTGACCTGCTTCCAATGTACTGGTACTGCTGAGTCTTGTTCCTTGACTCCATCTTCACAAAACCAGTTAGACCATGAAGTGACCAAGGGCTATGACTGCCTTCTCTAGAAAACAGAGATGACTTAAAAGATCATTAACTGAACAGTTCGGCTATTCTTGAACAAAGAAGGATCTGTATCTTCTGAATTTCCCTTTCTGTCAGCAGCCGCAAACGTCTGGAAGGAGAAAGCAAGCAGCTCAAACACTGAGAACCACTAATAGAATTGCTAAAACTGGCAGAATATGTTGATTTACCAGTTGTGAGTAATGTTGGCTGCTGAGTAAATAGTTTGAACTTTAAACAAAGTTATTCCTTCATTGCCATTCAGCAACAGAGCATTTCTCATGCCAAAACTTTTTTCTTAGTTTATGAAGATAAACCTAACCACTGAATCTGCCTCTTATAAAATATCAAAACCTATTGCAAATTCAGAGAAATTGGGAGTTAGCTAAATAACAAGAATCAATCATAAGACTGACAGTCGAGGGGGGAGAGGGACGGCATGGGGAAGGGAAGCAAAATAAAAGCATGGATTACTCCCCAGTAAACAAAGTGCATTGGCATTTCTAAAGAATGATGTAGAAATGGGTACTTTGCAGCACATACCAAATTCCAAAGGGAATCCATGAAGATTTGCTATTTCTCTTGGGGTGAAGTATCTAAGTTTTAGTGTTGACAATTTCATAAGCTTCTCTTCTTCTGGTAACTCCTCAATATGTTTAAACACTGATTCAAGCTATGAAGAATATCCAAAACAACAGATATCACCAATGCAGGCCAAATATGTAAAATTTAAGTCACATCTTAACACAGTATTTCTTTAACTTGCCATAGTTTGACCAAAGACAAAAAAAAGCATGTTTTGCTTGAAAGTACTACTGGAGTTGTATTTTTGCAGCCAACATCTCAACTTATGGACTTGCAAGAAAGAAATCAATGTTGCCATGAGGTCATTCATCATTTCTTCCTCCAGTTGCATGCTACACCAATACTTCATGCAGCAAAGGACTAGAAACATTTGTTAATGACAGGATAGTGACTTAATATGACACCATCTACACCAATTAAGCTGTATGGATGCAGCTGTTTTAATCCATTCACTTTGAGATTAACCTGAATTCCAGAGCTGCATTCTTCTTATGTTTAGAAATGCCATCTATGAGTAAACAGCACAGAACTTCTAAGTTTACTTTGTGGTGAACTCAGTATCAACGGCAGAACTTTTCAAAATACTATCTGCTTCCAGATAAATAATACATTTGAAATTCAAACATGTTAAATATTTGACTGTTTACTGGATCATATGTCTAAAAAAACTGGCCCTGGATTCATAATACTGTACTGCAGTTTATCCATAGAATTAGTCGGTTTTAGTATCTTCACATACCCCTGTGGAGCCTCTGTACGACACCACAGATAATAAAATAATAGGAACTCATCCTCCATACAGACAGGTGCAAACACAATTTTGATCTAAATAAACTGTTAAGTACACAAAGTAAATCAATTGAAAACTCAATTGCCACAAAATGCAGTTTAAAAAGCTTTTTTGTTATAAGAATATAAGAATAACAAAGCAGAATGCTGAAAAAAAAAAAAGTTTTAAAATAAGTCTCAAGTTTTAAAAAATATCTAGATGATCTTCAATGCCTCTTCAAATCCAAACCATTCTATGATTCTGGGAGAGTCTACACATTCTTACCTGTACATCTAATGCTGTCTGCAGAACTGAGCCTGTCCCTTCTACATAGTGCCCATACCTTAAAAACAACAATAACAACAATAACAAATGAGTATTTTCATTGTAGTTCTGACAATGGCAAAGATGCAGGGAAGTTGTCAAGGATGTTTTGCCCCGATTAACAAAAAGCCTCCAGGATAGATAATGCAAAAGGCCTTATTATTAACAATGCTATCCCATGGAGTGAAGTAGCCTCTGACCATGCTCTCTGGAGATTAGCCTGTAATCAATGCACAGGGGTTTATCCACACTAATGCCTTATATAAGGGAACCAGGCAACTATGCAAGGCCAAGGAATTCAAGTGTAGTATTACCAGAAAGGGCCAGCTACATTGCACAAAACAATTTTACACTAAGGTAAAATGCGTTAAAGGCCAAATGGTCCAAGAGGCTCAAACTGGCTCACCACATTCGAAGGAGGACCATTAGTTGTGAGCCTCCAGCTTTTACGTCACTCCATTAGGAATGAAAGGGTTCACTCTGGTTTAACACTTGGTTGTATGTGGATTTTCCAGAGGGATGGGAGATGGCCAGGCATTTATGCAGAGCAGTAGAAGAAAAGAGATGAAACTAAAAAAAAAAATATCCAAATGAACAGTAAGCAAACTTGCATTCTAAAACCATATGATAGCTTTTTGGATGCTTTGTGGTTAACTGCGTAACAACATGTTCACCCTGTAGTCTCCTCCAGGCTATCATTTAAATATAATTATGGGTTTTCAGAAACATGCTTTGCTGGTTTAACTATGATAGTGTTTGAATGTTCTGAACAGAAAGAGACTGAGTCAAGCCAACTGATGGCTTCTGCACTGTGGAAGAACTTTAGGAGATCCCCTACATTACAGGGATGTGGTCTACACCAATCATTTGAAGATACTCTTCTAGAGTTTTATCTGTGCATCTGTAAAGACAAGTATAAAGGTCTCTTCCTCCCACTTGGAGCCCATTTTAAAGCAAGGCCCCAAAACAATTTTTGTTTCAAGCCTTTCTAATCCCACAATGAATAAAGGAATACTCTCCCTTCCAGCACAGACACAATGACCCAGCATTGGCTCAATCATGAGAATTTCTTCTTTAGCTGGAAAAACCTATGAGCAGTTCTGCCAATATCAGTGACAGCAATATTCATTTTAAAATAAAGTGCTTGCAAATCTTCCTTAGGATCAGAACAAGAGGTCCTAAACACTGATGCAGATTAAAGCCCCATGGAATCAAACCACCTTCAATTGGTTAGTTGCATTCTGAAAATTCCCTGCAACACACACAGCACTGAGGAATCCTGATCATCATCATCTTACCATATTTCAGATTAATATATCTGAGCCAAAATAAATACATAAGGATAAATTTCAAAGTGGTATTTTACGGTTTTATTGGGGGAAAAGAATCTTTTAATAGGATCTATGTTATAAAAAATACTCTAGTCTAAATAATTTGCACTAAAGAATTCCCACACCCAGAAAAAAAAAAACTAGTTAGTGTAAAACTGGTTTGGGAGCAGATGGGGGGTGGTGGGATCTTTAACACAAATGTGGGCAGATGGCCAATGTAATTAATTATTATTGCAGCTGCTGACACAAAAAAAATAACATTTCTACCTTACACTCAGAATGTAATTAAAGATGGGAATTTTTTGTCACAGTAAAAACTGATGCATTGATTTTCTGACATTTCATTACAATTATAATGACAGAAGCTGGCTTAAGAAATTATAATCTTCAATTTTCATTTGCCTCAAGAGCTTTTTTCACCCCCCACTTTCTGCAAGCTTTCAAAAAAAGCTTTTAATTTCATACACATGATATATTATTTCTGGGTATACTGCGTCCTATATTATGCCTAATAAAAAGGTAATTTTCACAACACTAGGGTGTTTCTCTAATACTAAAATATTTTAGAAGGTATTGCTTCCCTTGACAACAGTGTCAAACACTTGTAAGTCTAGAATGATCGTATCTAAAGAAGCAGTTCTCATTTGCTCGGTCCTTTAAAATGGACAATCTCCTATCTCAACTTCAGACACTACAAACATAGTCCTAAAAGAAATCAATCAAGGTGTTTGCAGTCTTAAGGAACTCAGTATTTTCCAACTGCTAGAAGTCCAAGGTTGGAAGAGAACGTAGTATCATCTGCTCAATCCCTCATGCATCACAAGCTATTACATTTTGCCCTATCCTCCACCAAAGCCTTTAGAAGACACATTGGTATGACAAAGGCAGAAAGACAAAAAGCACTGATGAAATACTGGTGAATTAGCAAGGACTGGAAAAGGCACACCCTGATTACTCTCATCACATCAACTTTGATGGAAGTATCTGAAAACCAAATCAGAAGTGAGGGAAATTTTTCTCCCATTCTCAAAGCTGATGGTCAGTACGACTTAGAGGAAAGACACAAGGTAGGCATTTCAGCAGAGGTATTCTCTGTACTACTTGGAGTGTTGTTCTGCTCCATTCATGGTCCTCTTTCCTAAATCTCATACTTTGGAAAAACATAAAACCAGAACCAGTACTCTTAGAACACATACAGCAGAAACTCACTCATGACCTCAGAAAGCCACCAGGATGAAGCCTGAGTTGTAATTATAATCCTTCTGTTAATGCAGAGCTGTAAAAAGGCTCTTGAAAAAGGGGAACAAAGGCAGTAAATCAGATTCCTACATTTTGAGCCAAGAAGAACTACCACAGTTATCTGGCCTGGCTCCTTCCACATCAGCAGAAGTACAACAGTCACATTCCACATCAGATTTCCCACTGCTGCATATAAAAACTTCGTATTAGCTACTCAGGAGCCTCCTTCAATGTAATTTTGATAAACTCAATCACAAACTACCATGACGTATTCTGGTGAAATCACAAGTGGCCAGTTTATTTTTGATGACACTCAAGGCATACAATAGATGCAGAAGAGATGATTCTGGCCTAAGGTTTTTATTTGACTATTCTAGTTAAGAAATAGATCCCATGAGATGCTGACTCCCCCTCAGCTCAAAAGACTGAGGGCAGAAAAGGCATGTATCAATGGGAGCTGGGGGGGACGGCTTTCCTGTTACACATATTTTGAACTTTTGATGTTCTCTTTAACTTTTAAACAATAAAACAGCTGAGAAAACAAAAAAAAATCTGCAGGAACTCTATCTAATTTCTATGAATTAAAAATAAAAGTTGTCATCAGCTCTAAGTCATCAACTATGCCATTTTGTTGAAACATTCTCAGAATTCAAAACAAAAACCCAATCTAATTTGAAAATATAGCTGATACTAACATTTCCCAAAAAGTTCCAGGCTCCCAACTGGCATTTTTCAATACAAATGCATTCAGTAGAAAAGCTCCTGACCAAAAGCTGACTGCAAAATTTCAGAATATTCACCAACTTCCAGCTGTCAAACTTTAATTTGCAAGGTACAAATCAGATAACTACTAGACAGAAAAGCATTGATGTTCTGCTCCATCAAATACGATTTGTATTGCAGCAGCCTAACTGGTTTTAGGACTTATGAGCAATCCACAGCTACTCTGACCTACACAGCTGAAAAATCCAAGAAATCAATAAAATAGACAGAGGAGAGTTTTAATGAGGAATGGATCTGTCATGCATGACACTGTAACTTCAACAAGCAATATAAAGAAATTCATTAATGAATCACTACTATACCAGCCTACTGGAACCATATTTCCGCAGGGGTAATTAAGCTTTTGTGAAGGTCAACAACGAATGGCACTGTCTTCTGTGAATGCCTTTCTGGAGTGGGCACATGATGTTCTGCCAGACAGATTCTCATGCTAGTATTCCACCAGACCAGTGAGCACCCTGTATAAGACGATTTATTTTTCAGAGGCCTGGATGGTTTTGATGGAATAGCTCTCCTTGTTTTTAAAGGAAACAAACAAAAATACACTTAAAATTTCAGGACATGATTCAGCAAGATATTTTCTTTGCAACTGACCCTTTTGTAAAGCATGTGGATCTCCGGCAGGTTGGTTTAACAATGTCTAATAAGAAAGCATAGCGCAACAAGGACTTTGGTGGTATCAAATACTGACTCATTTCTTCATTTTCCTCTTCCAAGAAAGCTTTAAGCATTTGAATAGAGGAATCATTGTCCTGATCATGTTTCCTTTCCAATTCTTCTACCGTTTCAAGTTTAAACAGAAAAGCCCCTTTTGGTAAACTTTTTTTGCTGCTGCAATTGGGACCAATGTTTAGATCCAGATTCTTCTCTTCAGAACACAAGGAAGAACAAGCTTCACCCACTTTGTCAGTGACTTTGTCCTTGAGTGAGTCTTCTAGATTCTGATCTGGGAATCTCGTCAATATCTAAGAACAAATTGTGAGAAAAAAATTGCATTTGATAAACAACTTGATAGGCAGCTCTACAGTGAGTAAGAATTCCTTCACAGATGCTCATAATAAAGAAAGTAACTATTTGATGTTATTTTCATGAAAAGTTAAAAAACACATTAGCACCAAGGTTTGACGACCTACCAGCAGTAGTGTCAGGAACAATCACAAATAATTCCTTTTGAAAAAAGACTTTCCAAGGGTGTGGAAAGGATAGCAGAATGAACTGTTTTCTAGCCCACTATCAGACATTGTCCCACAACTGTTTAAACCAACCTAAGCCACTGGCATGCATTTCAGTACTTACAAAACTCAGTATCCATGCTGAAAAAATAGAATTTAACTTTTCAGTTGATATCACTTATCCCTCTCTCCAGTCATTAACACACACTACTAAACTGAAAATCCAACCCTCAATTTCATGACACAAAGCAAATTCCAGTAATGCTAACAGACTCACCTGACCATGAGCCTGAAAGGAGAATGGTACTTGGTGAAGCTTTGCAATTAGAAAGTATCGCAGCCTAGAATTGGGAATGCCAAGCTGTAAGCAAAATCCACAAGTCCATGTGATAAAGAGACAAAAGTGGTCTATAGTATCATACAAGTGATCTGCCATTATATACAGTAACAGAACTATTACACACTAATATATTTTATGACTTTAGACATATTGGTATTAACTGATAATACCTAAACACTTACAACTTCCAGAACTAGGTTCTGTCAAGGAAACAAGTGGGCAATTATTCTTTGCACCTCATGCTTTTGATTTTGTAAATGAAGAGGAATGTAAACAAACTTTCATGAGAGGTAAGAAGAAAAATTACATGCAGCACCATTTCTTGGGACAGGTAATACTTTTTTCTATAAAAAAAGCGTAAAAAGGTGTCTCCTTGCCTTTTTGAGCAGCTAACAATGAAACAAACTCACCACAACTGGTTTTTAAGCTAACCTCTGTCAGCTTCTCTCAGATATATATATAACAGTTCACTGATTCCATTTAGTCTTGCGCAATCTGAAATCTCCCACAACTCTTTTCAGTTTCCAGGGAAACCTGCAAACAAAGCTCCACCTCCCACAAATAATACAGTCACATTTTCTGTGCTGGGAAATCCACAGGCATCAGCACTTCTGAAGCAGAGGCTCCTGCAGGGAAAACCACCTTCCTGGTCACACTGTAAAGCCACGCTGTCTTAAAAAATACCAAATGGTAGCACAGCAATATGGGATGAGACTCTGAACTATAACAACAGTATGATTATGCCAATGTAATGCTGAGAAATCAGAAGTCATGTCAGATAGCTTTCTCGTCCAAGAGTATGTTCACTTCTGGGCATGATTCTCTCTTTTAATACCATAGATCACTTCCAAATGTTCTTGGGCTCAGTGCAGTTTGAAAAGTTTAATGATACTGGAGCAATTTTTGTACTCACACAAGTTGGAGACAAGAGAAATTCCTGATATGTAAATCCACATGTTGCTAGTGTTTGCAAAAGTTCATTTCTGGCAGTGAAAAGAATCAAAAAGCAATTACTGTCTTTATACAACATTTAGACCCTTTTTTATTCTAAATGAAAACATATTAAATGCAACACCTTGGGTACCACGACATTCAGCACAATCAGTGAGAAATCGGACAGAGAACTTCAGATACGAAGTCATCCATTTCTGAACTTGAGGAGACAATATATAAAGTTCAGTGTTACTGTAGCAAAAAATTACTATTACACATTCACAGGTATCTCACAGGTATTTCAGTGCAAACACCCCTTCAAAAAATACCCCCTTTAGAAAAGCACTTAGAGTGTGTCCACACAGAAAAAAACAGAGCGCACAACATTCTTTTTATTGTGAATTATAAAACAGGAGATTAAAACCACTACAAATAGCTTACTGCTTCTCTCTGTCCTCATGTATGTCATCAGCTAAGCCTAACAAAAGGGCCAACGCAAGGGAAGACAAAAATTGGCAGCTTTGATAAGTGAGGTATACTTTACAAAGTATACCAAAATCTTCTTAAAAGAGACTTATCTTTTCTGTTCCATGAAGATTGCACTAGGCTGGAACTATACAGCTGTGAGCTGTACCTAGCACTGTAAGTCACATTGCATTCCAGGCATTGTTAAGAGAAAGCAAGCACCCTGACAGGGTGTTTTCTGAACTAAAATTTGTTCCAAACACTGGCCAGCAGCAAGGCATAGACTGAAGATTCGCAGTCTACAGCAGCAGCCTGCACCTTTAACAGAGTATCCAACTGTTCACAGCGGACTGCTGCACACTTAGCCAGTAAGAGAGCTGAACATGCCTCCCAGCTGTCTCCCATATTTGTTAAGGAGCACGATATGCATGGCGGCGGCTGTCCTGGTGCGTTAAGGAATGCTATAGAAAGATCCTACTCTATTCCAGCCAGAAATGAGAAGGAAGACCACGATCCTGACTCCTACTTTACCCACAAAAGAGGGGAATGCTCCTGCTGTCATTAGGTAACCTTATTGACAACTTTCCTTACACACAGTCTTCATACTGTGTATCTGGACAGTTGGATGGCCACCCTAAACCAGTGGCAATCTACTATCAAGAAAGATACTGAAGAAAATCCCTATACTATGCTGTGATTGTATCACAAGACACCATGAGCTCCTGGTCAGGGATAAAACCCCAAAACATGAATGCTATATTTACTGTTATTTTTCTTTGAAAATTAATATTTACCCTTTCTAAAGGACACTGGATCATCAAATAAAATCAGTGGAGTCAAAATGTTGTAAGATTTTATCTGCTTAGAGAAACAAATAGTTCTTTATCAAATTCCTTTCACAATCTAAGATCTTCATTCCTAAACTAAAACAATACAGCTGCTATCTGTCCTGTCTCACCTCACGTAGTTAACTTAAATTTGAGGATATAAAAATTACACCTTCCCCTTCTAAAAAAAAATGTCCTCTATTAAAAACTAAAACCTGCGTAAATTAGACTTTACCTTGCAGAAGAGGATTCAAATCCTCTAACATTTTCTAAAAGTATGTATTTTGGAAGCTTCTGAAGTCTGCAAGAGGGAAAAAAGCAAAAAAAAAAAAAAAATCACAAATCAGAGTAACAAGATGTAAACTACATTATATTTATTCACGGATTTGTTTAGCTACAAGAAAGATCAAAGTATTTCCACATCATGCAAGCTGTTAAAGTTTAACATCCTTAAAGTATCTCAACTTTCAAGGCTGCCTAGCCGAAATAATTCCCGACTGCACAAAAAACATGGACTGCTGATGATTACAAAACTCAACAAAACCCACTTGTGTTCAGATAGACTGCTGTACCATCCAGTACCCCATGCATGTACTTCAGAAAATGCTTACCACTGTTCCTTTCCTAAAGTATAATCTTATTATTCAACAGATTGCGTTTGTAATAGGAAAGGTAACTGTTTGGGGTGCTTAGCCATGGAACAGAAAACTTGTTTTAAAGTACTTAAACCCAAAACCAATGTCAAAATGTAACATCAGCTTTAGTGATAACACACCAGAACCAGTATTCATCTAACTGCTTTAAGAAATATAACGTGCTTAGAGCTCAAACTGCAGATATTCTGTTTTCTACACTTAACTTTTTCATTTTGATGGGGGAAGGGAAAGGAGACACCTGAGGTTTAGCAAGATCAGTGCAGTGGAAATAGGCTCATTCCAAAACCAACATATAAAATCTCGGGAGAAAGGAACATGCTCAAACTGTAGCAGTGACCATTCCAACAATTTAGAAGCACGGATAATTTAAGTGCCTGGGAACATTCTTTGACACTGATTAATTCTCTAGTAAAGCTAACATAGACCCAGTATGTCTGCCACACACTGGGATCTGAAAACAGCATATAGAAACAGAATACAAATGCCACCAGCAAGTGACTTTGGACTTCCACTGGTACAAATCACATTAAAATTTGTTTTAGCCTGTTCTTAACTACCACCAGTTACAGACATTTACACAAATTAAGGATATAAAGTGTTTCACAAGAAACTGGGAAACACACGCGATACTACATCAAATTCAAAACAACACTGAAAAAAACCCAATCAAAACAAAAACCCTAAACTGAAAAAAAGCAGCAGCAGCCAAATTCCCTGCAGAGGAATGGAGAACATATCCACTGGTATGCTTACCCACACATTATCATCACCTACTTTAAAACTTATTTTTAAAGCAGTGAATCCAGAACATAGCCTCAAATGCAAGAGCTCATGCAGGATCAGCAGGTCACAAGACAAGTAATCACTATACAAACAGTGTGTTAAGTACTTGGCAAGTATTGACACTACAAATGTGCCTGTAAAAGTAGAACTTTGCCATTTTAGCATCAGATTTCCTGGGTTATGGCTTGGACACAAAAAACAGACAGCATCCGGACCATCTGCATCACTCTGTTTTCTGGCTGGGTGCTCCCAGGATTTCCCAGGTTTTTCCAGATCTCTAATGTTTCTCTTCCCAGGCTATCTTTGAGCTCTATTTCAGTGATATTTCATTAGAAACGGCTGGAATAGCCAAGGATGAGAAATTGTATAGCTTCCATAAACTAAAATCTCATGTAGTACCAATTTAGACTGCAAAGTGATAATTCCTTTATTAAAATTTTCCCCTTTTTGGACTAAAATACTACATAGTCAATGTCTGGCAAACATGCCGTATCCAAAAATACACAAATGCTATCTCTTTAAAACATAAAACTATTGGAACTGAGAAACTCTGCAGAAGCCATCTTGAACGTATTACAGACGTCCAAGCAACCTGCCCAAGGGAGATAAGGGCCATCATAGGGTCTTGTGGGCCACTGAGATAAAGTGCCACAGCCAAGGCCAGCTCCTTTGCATCATCATGATGGAAAACATTTATCCTGCACTGTCTAAAGCTTTGGTTTTGAGAAATAAAAGCTTCTGACCTTTATCCAGCCAAGCCCACAGCAATCAGGAAGCAACATCTCCAGATTCATGCACAACAGCAATGTCCCCAGCCTCTTAACTGTGTCTCAGTTTAGTAAAAACAAATGCTGAGGTCAGGATCTCCTTAAGGGTCAGGAAGGTACTATTATTCCATACTATTACATTATATACTATAGTATTATGAGAAGGACATAAATTATTAACTTACACACTATCTGCTGGTTTTAATTTTTCATTTTGAAAGGTCAGTCTGCAGGACTGACTTACATTCCCTGTTCCAGAAGAGACATCCTTCACAACTTTTGGATGCCCACATTACCCCCCTATTTTTGTGCCTCTGCCAGAGGCCAGGGAGTAATAGTACTAATCTTTCTTTTTACCTATTTATTGTCTAACTTGCAAGGCTGCAGACTCCATACTGTGTTCTGTTTTGCATTCCCTGCCACAGATTTCTAAGGTGATCCCAGCCAAGTCACTCAGCCCTTTTTGTATCTGTGCTGTGTATTTGCTGATGACAAGGGCAAAAAAGGCAGTCCCATCTGATGGCTGCAAAAAAAGCTGCTTCTGGAGGAAGGATGAAGACCATTTTCCTCCAGGGTTAACACAGTTTGAAAGAAAGGACAGGCAACCAAATCTCCTTTTCTCCTCCTCCAATACTAAGAGCAAGATTAACCAATGAGACCCCAATATTTATCTGGAGAACACCTGACAGTCTCCAACAGACACAGGACTGCAGAAATGGTGCTTGCTGGACTGTAACTGATAGAAATTCTCAGTCTTACGCTAATTGGTACCCAAGGAACATCTCAATCCAGAGGCAGAGATTTCTGCTGGATAAATCTCCCTGAGTAACTGTTTGCTCCACTTCCCCAGGAAGGGCTCTTATAGTCCTTTGTATCTCTTCCCAAAAGGGACTATAAGCATTACAAGGCATAAGCAATACAAATAATTATGGCTATTAGGAACTGGGGTTTAACTGGGCAAAAATGACAGATCAATAGAAAGACAAGGGCACTGTTCAAGCAATGCAGGGCTATTTGTATTTCTTAGTATTATTATCAAAATAAGGGATTGTACAACAAAAAATACACGATCTGACCCAACACATCTAAAAGTAGCACCAAAAAGACAGAATACAGTTGAAGAAAGAAAACAGGGGGACAGAAGATTGTGCTATCAATAACATATTCAAAAAAACTTTCAAATGCTACCTAGTCACAAGGTGACTCAATCTTGAATTAAAGCCTTTTTTAACTCGGTATTTCAAATAATTTTCATGTTTCCACAATGCCCATCAGCAAACTACTATACTACCTACTCCTGCCTCTACATAAAGTCAGTGCAAGTTTGATGTTGAAAGGAAAATAACTTTCTTAATTATGAAATAGTCACAGTTTAAACAGAAACACAGTAAAAAGCAAGCCAAACAAAACATATACAGTATCTATGTGATGATAATGGCAACAGTAAAACACAAGTATTGTAAGTTCATGTGAAAACAAAACAATACAACACAATACTAGCTGTACTTTGTAAAATGTTATAGAAGACTTGTCTCACTGAAATATAAAAGACCGACTTAGTTACTACAAAGCCCTTAAGAACTTGAGCAGAAGTTCATTCATACCTTGGGAGAATATCAAGGATATAGAGAAAGCTCTTTGTCCGTGGATCGGATATATCACCTTGCAGGCCAATTCTAAGAATCAAGAAACATCTGTGTATTACTCAGATCAGACTGACACTTGACTTGCCTTTTTCTATAGAATGCTGACACATTTTTCTTTCAGTTTCAAAAAGAGACTTTGCAAAAGCATCATGTGCACACATAGAGGAGCTGCTCTCAGAGGCAGGGTCCCATGGAATGCTCTAAGTAATAAAAGGCCTGCCCCTGGAGTCCCTCAGCTCACAGGGAGGTTAAAATTGAAGTATTTAGTAAGGAAAGCCACTCTCCAACCTGCAAAATGTTCAGCATTCTGGTCTTGTCCAACAAACCCTTTGAACATACTTGGCTCTGAAAGAACAAAAGAACTCCACTGTGTTCCTGGGAATACCCCACTATTTTACATTGAATATATTAAATGACTTCTGTGACCTAAAGCCTCATCACTCACCATTTTGCAGGACTGAGCCCCTTGTGAGCAACTTTGTAAACAATTATGTAACATCAAACTGGACGCTTATAGAAATGATGACATAATAGAATGATCCCGGGCCTGTGTTCCCTGACAGACACTTGTATTAGCTCTTGAAAAAGAAGAAAGCCTTGGTAAAAGAGCTTCAGCATGTCTTTTAATTAGATATACACAGATTTTTCTTTTCACAGTACTGTTTTTTTTGTTTTTTTTGTTTTTTTTTTTTTTTAAAAAAAAAAAAGAAGGAAGTTATTCCTATATACACCATAGGTTTGCAAAAAATACGTTTTTACAGATGAGCACTCTTTGGAGAGATTTCTTTTCAATCTCAAAACACTAAATAATATGCACTTTCTTACACAAGCAGTTTCATCATCATACACAGACTTTTTCACAAACTTCCTTCTTTTCATGAGTACAGTTACTTGAATCTTACCTCCACTGGTCACTGCTGTCATATGATATGAATTTGAAACCAATCTGACAAATAACCTCTCAGTAAGTTCAGTTCTTAATCAGGAAAATATTTCTCTACATTAAAAATCATTTTAAGTCATTATTATCCTCCTAGTCTTGGCTAAAATAGGAATACTCCTCAGAATAAACTATGGGTGTGCATGTGCACTTTTCAAAGAATAAATGAAAACAGATTACAAGAAATGTGATCAATAATTAAGTTTCACATTTCTGCATTTCTCCCACTTCAGTAAACATCTCAGTGAACAGAGCTGCAACATTTTTTGCTTAGGAAGAGAAAGATACACAGACGAACCACAGATGTCATTCTTGAAAATATTTCTCCTTTAACAGTACATACTGTAATAACTGCACTTTAGTGTGCTATATCTACCTTGTAAATGGCTGACAGGGAGGACTCATCAAAATCATATCAAAACATAATCTGTCAAATTCTTCCAGTGTTATGCCCTGAATAAAGAAAAAGAATAGAAGAATGTTGAGTGTCGTAAACGGTATGAAACTCTCAAGTCATCTTTCAGATGAAACTATTCCTCTTACTCCCATTTTTTGCTTCATCAGCAAAAAACTACCTCATCTCCCATTTGACCTAATAATATAAATCTTTTCTACCTTGGCAAATTATACAATGCAAATATGCATTAATTGCTTTGAATATGAACCAAAACCATTAAAGGTGTTAGCATCTATATGTAATCTTGCGGTTTTTATATACTCATTCTTTTAAAAGAAGTGTGTACTGATATTTTCAGTAGATTACACTGAAATAGACTAGTTAAATACTAATGTCTCCACATCCCTCCTCCAAATAAAGTATCATTCTTCAGATATGAAGCCTTTGTACAGTAAAACCAGTATTAACATATTCAAAACAGGTTAAAAAAAAAAAAAAAAAAGTACATCTTCTCAAAAGACAAAATATCTGAACAGGAAAGAATCTCAAGTGTTAAACATCATCATTTTTACAAGTCCAACCTGTGGGGTTTTAACTCTTAGGAGCTCACTACACATGTATCATGTAAAGTTTACTTCATTCTAGTTTTTGCCCAGTAAAAATCCCTCAAAGATACTATATGGCTGAAAGCCCTACTCTTACAAAGTATGCCTGTCCAGAGAAGATAGACCTATGGCATGAATTAATTACATCGTTAGAAGTTTCTTTTGACTAAATTTTAACCAGCACCAGAAGAACAACATATTAAGGGGCCAAGGACAGAAGGATAATGAGTTGGACAGAGAAATCACTGCCTTATATATTTTGAGAGGCATTTATATAGCAAATGCAACATAACTGCCCACAAAGTAAAAAAAAAAGCTGCCTTTTTTGTTTGCTTTTTTTCTAATAAATTTAAAGATCTTACTAACTGTAATTTGCGCTTACCTACTGTATGAAGACATGGTCAAGCATTCTTCTTTCCCCACATAAAACTAAACTGTTGCTTAGAGTGTTATTACTGAGTGCTGAATAAGCATTTAACCTTTAGCCACCTATTTAAGTATTACATAAGCTGGTGTCTTAAATATCTTTGCCATGTTGTATAACTTAAAGAAGATCAAGAAGCGTAAAATAATTTCTAACTAAACCCAGGGAAAAACACTATGCCTAACTCACTCCTCAACTATTAAAACAGGGCCCAATTTTACCTAGAGTCTTCTTCAAATAATTTGGGCAAGGGACAGACCTCCTAAAACATTTGATCTATTGACCCTAAAAAAATGCAAGACTGTGCAATCAAGTATATTTTCTTGTGTTTTACTGAGATTAACTATAACTACAAAACAAAGCCATGCTTCCAAGTAATTTTATTAAATTCTTCCAAAATACATGAAAATATTTTCTTTTAATCTAAAAGTATGATTTTTGTCATTTCTGTATTGGTGATAAACATTCCTCTTGATATTCACATAAACTTCCTTAACATAGCAGTCAGGACTTTCAGGAAAAGACTGCAATGTGAGTATCCCTTTTAACTTTGACAAAGAACCATGGTACAAGAAATCAAAGTTATTGTAAAACTGATATATTCATAACAACATAAACTAAGTATTTATTTCTCTTATTACTAATAAGAACAGGGATGAAAACGTACCACTACAAATGCCAGACTAGAGTAAGAAGTACATTCACCACTTACCTCAATTGTCTTTGCCCATAATGGTGTGCTGGGAAAGTTGTGCTTATAAACTTCATTGGCAAGAGTGTTCACATCAACAGCAGCAACAACTTCTGCAGAGGCACAGCTTTCTAAAATTAAAAAAAAGAACTTGACAACTGCAGCCCCTTTTTGCTATTCTTGGAAAAATGCATTTGTTCAGCTGTGTTGCAGCTATGCTTAAAAATAAAAGGGAAGTTACATGGCCAAACTCTGCCACGCTGCCTTTAATTATATGAAAAGTATACTATGTTTCTAATCATATGGCATTCTTCCTTATATATCCAAAAATGGGAGCTAACTGCACCTTTTATAGTTTCTAGATACAGCCATACATAAACCCTAAACAGGGTGCATCTTTCTAACCTTCCCTCCTGCACCCAGTTGGTCTCTGCAGCCATCAAGATCCTCAGCTATAGGAATACAGTCAACCTGCCAAGCCCCCCTGCCACCGCCTGAAGCTCTCCAGCCACTGACAACTTACAGTTATTTCAGCAGTATTCTACTTCTCACTGTGAAAAAGCAGCATCAATAAATATGTCTGACATACACCTACTCTTGCAATACAACTTTAAGAAGTTTCCTGAAATCAACTGTGCTTATGTTCAAGTAAAACCTCAGGCCCTGAACATAATCACTGCCTCCTTTGAGTTCAAGGCAGCCGAAACACCAAACACCTCGAAGGACATTTGGCAGCTCCTCTTCTCTAGATATCATAGGAAGTATGTCTGGACACTTAGAGCCATAGTTGAAAAGAAGAGAACACAGTGTAACAAATCTAATGGCAGATAAAATCCTGAGAGAAAAATACACTAAAAAGAATGTAAACAAGTAATGGTTAATTTACAGAGTAACAGAACAATAGTTTCTGCAGAAGCTAAAGACATAAAAGGAACAGTATTTAATCCACTGCTTATCATGTGGTTAGTAGTAATAAATAGTGTGACAATACCTTCACTGCGGTTTTTTATCCAGGAAGATAGGCTGTGATCACTGTTATAGCCACAGGCAGAAAACAGTGACTGCACTTCCTGATATACAAGACCAGCTTCAACAACCAGGAAATTTAGATTATAGTCACATTGCAAAGCCACAGATGAAACTCAGGCGATTTATAAATTATGTTTGAAATCCAAAAGAAACAAGGCAAATAGCCACATGCCTTTGAGAAGTCCCACAACATGCTCAAGTAACACATTAACAAATGACCTCATGAGACATCTTATGAATTGCTGCTATTCAGCTAATTATTTACAGTTTGAGAGTATGAAAAAACAACTGTGATGTCGCCAGTGAACATAATTTTGAGTGATGTGGTTATCACCCATTCACTATCTTTCAGGTTTTCAAGGCCATCTTATTCAAACCAAGATGAAAGAAATCTGGTTATTGGTAAAATTGTAGCACACATTTTAACAAAGACCAACCTGGTTCTCCTGAGCTTACTTGATGTAACAGAGAACAAAAAGAACAGGAGTTTCACAAGAAAAAGACTTACAGACAACTGACTACTCAATAAGGTCAACATACAAATCATTATTTGCAGTTACTGTCTTGACTTTTTGACCTTAAATTGTAACTGGAGTATTAAACACAGGTGTATCCATGAGGGGAAGAATGATACCTGAGATTACAGAACAGGTATGTTAACACTGACACCTAGCGTGAAGAGAACATCACCTTAGCAGGCTGACTGTCTCAATTTACAAACATATTCAAGAACCAACACCATCTTCCTAAAACTAAGCTGCAGCACCTAACAGGAACAAACTTCAAGTAGTGTTTAAGAGACTGCTTTTCTTATTGATTGTTTCAGTTCCTAAAACATGTAGTCCTGACAAGCTGAACGTTACTACATGTTCCAGGCATTCCAAAAGTAAAAACAAAAATAAAGAACCTCAAATTATTATGTAAAATAACACATAACTTAAAAATGACAATTGGAAAGGTATTTTTTCTTTGCAACTCAAGATTCAGATGTTCATCCTTTTTACTAACATTAATCCAATCTCACCCTGCATACAAACAACAAAAGAAAGAAGTACTGGGGATTTGCATCAGGGGATTTCACAGATCTTAATGCCTGGAAGTCCTGAAAGCAAGCATGTAGCTAACAGCCACTTACTGAATCCCTTGCAATTCAATGCTCAGTCTAAACCACAGATGTTAACCAGCATGTAAAAAGGACAGAACTTTTCCTGAACTATTCCATCCAACATCCTCTCTTCCCAGTTCAAAGATAACTTTTTCAAAGCTTTTCACTCAGAAACTGTGGCTCATTTGGGAGTTCTTGTTACAGAACAGACTCCCTCTAACAGCTGATTAAGCTTATTTGTGCGGAAATACCCTGGAAACGCATGAAGGAGCTTGAGCAGACAAGCAGATCTCACACATCCAACCTAACAAAGAAAAGCTTGTGTAAATTACAAACAATGTTAAAATGAAACATTTTTAAAGAACTCCTCCTCCTGAAATTTACATAACTTTGATGTCAAACTGTGATATTTGATTTTGCTAAAGCAATTATCTCTATCACTGGAAAATGACTGGAGGAATGTATCATTAAAAAAGACTAAAAACCAACAGAACCAAGACCATATGTAACTATCTCCACTAACAAAAGGCACAAAAGCAGCTAATAAATGTGAAAATGCCCCTGAATTGCTGACTTAGTGAGGTTAAAACAGTTCCCCAAAACCCACAGCAGAAGAAACAGACACAGCTCTGGAGACCTTATTTTTTTTCCTGAGAAAAACTATGTCAATTTTTTAAAACAAAGCCTCTTAAGAGAATTAAAACTCTGCATTATGTCAACTGTGTTTAATTAAACAATTTAATGTTATGCAGACTAAGGAAAAACTAACACATATTTTTCTAAGTGAAACTAGGTAGCTGCTGAGATACTTGATTTACAATGTTCTTCAACACCACCGAGACTTCACATTTCTGAATGAGATGTTGTAGCTCAAACAGAACCTACAGACATGATGGGGAAGTTACTGAGGGAGGTGCTAGGACTTATTTTTAGGCAGACTAAATTATAGTAACCTCTCTTGATTGAAAGCAGGTGAACTCAAATTCATATTGTCCTATTAACACAGCAAGATTCTGCACTTGAGGCTTAAAACCACTAGGATCCAAGTAAAAGAAACTCTTTTACTTTATTTAAATTGCCTAAAGAGGCAGCAATCAAACTTTGGGTCTCAAGTCTCTATTTCATTGTACACACAATGCTTATGAGCCATTTTAGCTATGTAGCAGTCACTCAAGTGAAAGGGATGCTGCTGTAATGATTATAAGGTGCGGCATTTGAAACAAAGGAGAACAGGATACATCCATTAGCTTTCCGATTTGGAAAAAAAACCCAAAGGGTCTCATCTTTAAACACCCAAAATAAAATTTTTCACATTACAGTATCTGTCTTTTTCCACTTCAGAATCAATTCCTTTAGTATGTGTTTCTGGCAGACCTTAAAATTAACATAGATCTGTTTATATTCACCATTGTACTTTTGTAATAGAATCATCAATGTCAACAGAGCACATGAAACACAGTGTTACACCAAGGGCATGGCCTGTCAGATCTCAGTATATTGGAAAATCAGAGCCAGAATCTTTTCTATCAGGTATATGGAAACAGATGGAAAAGGGAAGATTAGTCACATGTTTTCTTAGTCCTATTTCCTTTTAAAACAGAGTAAAGATTTTATTTCTGAGTTGTCAGCTCTAAGATAAATGATTAGGCTGAACTGCCCATGGCTACAGCCAACACAACTATCACTGATAGTTGCTTCCTGCAAGATACTTAGCAACTTTTTCACTGCTCTATTTGTACAGGATTTGTTCATTGTCAGCTACATAAAGGACATAAATTTACATGTCAGCACAACTGGCACCATCCTGTATTACAGGTGACTGTATGTTAGAGAACAACATCTGCAAAATGAGTTTAGGTGCAAAAACCTGCTCAAACCAGCCATATCTTTGTTATGCATTGTGCCGAATTCCAAAGCTGCTTGACAGTTTTGTCTCCTTTGCCTCTCCTCCTAAGAGAGCTATGCCTTGTGTAATTTCAAAACACCAGTTTATTACACTGAGCAATCCACAGAGATAATGAAATAAAATCAGTACACACAGATGACAGAGTACAAGACACTCAAATCCTTACTCTGTAAAATTGAAACACAACAATTGCAAAGGAAAAATGCCACCAACTTCATCAGTGCAAAATTACAGTATTTTTTTAAAAGATGTCCTCTCATGTTTTATGCACGGACGCTTTTTCAGTGACCTGGCAGATTACAAATGCTTGCAGCAAAGACCTGGAACTCATTTTCCATGGGAAAACTGCCTAAATTAATAAGCCAGTTTAAGTTTGTTTTGGTTGGGAATGAGATAGAGCAGCCTGTTTGTTTCATAGGAACTTGCTAAAGAAATGAGTTTGTAGCCATAGGCTTTCTAAAACTAAACCACAGTATTTCACTACAGAAACTCTGCACTTGATATATAATGAATATATTCACGCGCATATATATATATATAAAGTATTGTATATTTAGACATATACAATCTAAACTTCAACCTTTATATTCTCACAAACTTTAGGGTACAGGGTGGGAAGAAGGAAGAAATGAACTCACATATGCTTCAATCTTTCAAGAGTGTGAATATGAACAGACCATAGAATCATAGAATAGTTAGGGTTGGAAAGGAAATTAAGATCATCTAGTTCCAGCCCTCCTGCCAGGGGCAGGGATACCTCACACTAAACCATGTCACCCAAGGCTATGTTCAACCCGGCCTTCAACACCACCAGAAATGTAGCATTCACAACTTCCCTTGGCAACCCATTCCAGTGCCTCACCACCCTTACAGTAAAGAATTTCTTCATCAGATCCAATCTAAACATTCCATATTTAAGTTTGAACCCATTACCCCTTGTCCTCTCACTACAGTCTCTCATGAAGATTCCCTCCCCAGCATCTCTATAGGCCCCCTTCAGGTATCAGAAGGCTGCTATGAGGTCTCCACGCTACCTTCTCCAGGTTGAACAGCCGCAACTTTCTCAGCCTAGCTTCATATAGGAGGTGCTCCAGTCCCCTGATCATCCTTGTGGCCCTCCTCTGCACTTGTTTCAACAGTTCCATGTCCTTTTTATGTTGAGGACACCAGGATTGCACACAGCTGACTTCTGATCTTCATCAGGCTCAATTTTCTAAATTATATCTTTTGACATATCTAAAATTCAAAATTCTGCATATCTTAAGTTACCTACAATTAAAATATCAACACAGAGCTAGACAATGCCCAAAATTTGTCATCTTCACTTCTGAACTGAAACCTAATTCAAGAACAGCCTTCTTCTCCCCCTCAAACAGAACCTGTAAATTCTATGTACTGTTATTAAAGAAGTACTTATAAGAGAGTAAAAGCTTCCATGAATTTATTAAAATTTAATTATTTCTTACTGCAGGCAAGGACAATCTCTAAAACCAACTGCATACTACTTGGTGCCAAAGGCACTCTACTGTAATGACAGCTGCCAAAACAATGAACAACCTCATTCTTGAAGCGCAAGTACACATGCTACCTAAATTAAGTTTATGAAAGATCACAGACAAAAAGAGCTTCCAGGTAGAAAATACAGTGTCAGATTTCCTCAAAAACACCTATTTGCCAATTGAAAACACTGCCAATTTCACAGAAAAGTAGAAGGTTGGACTAGCTCTGTTAAATACAACTGGCCACAAAAGTGGCTACATGACACAGCCAGGAACTGAAACTGAGCCAGAACTTGCCAAAGCTGCAGAATGCGTTTTGTAGAACAAGTAGCTCTCCCAGGGGTGCTGCCACTTAAGTATTCCATGTTCTCTCTTTTCTACATTTTCCTATTTTCCTTGGCTATACAGATTCACTAGAAAACACACCAGGAAAATAAAGCATTATCAATGATCTTCATCTCTCATGTACCTGCTTTATGAAAGCACTGGCAAAATGGAAGGTTTTCTTTCATGCTTCCTACTTATATGGGGAAAACAAACAAACAAACAAAAAAAACCAACAAACAAACAAAAAAACCCTTTAGTATTTCCATACTTAATTTAAATGGAAGATGCCAAACAATCTGCCATTTGCTAAATGATATAAAAAAACTATTTTTCAGACATTTCCAAACCGCATGGTTTCACATCCACATATAGGCCAAAAACATATAAGAAACCCTATCATTAAAGTAGTTACAGAGGAACATTGACTTTTCTCTGTCCCATTTCCACAAAGAAGCAAACACTTAAAACCCCCATGACTTCACTTTGCTCCTTTAGAAACCATGTAAGAAAACTGAATCCAGATGTCTATGAGGCTTAAAAAGTGAAAACAACAGAAAGGATCAAAATGCCTGACTGGCTCAGTATCACTGAATGCAATACAATTCATCAAAACCAGTTTTGTATGAAGACTTGTCACTAAATGCTTAACTTGGTGCAAACTGCACAGAATCCTTTTTATTCAAATGGCCTGAACACTAGCTTCAACAACACCCAAAACAAGGTTTTTATCTAGAAGTGTATGGTCTGGAATTTTTCCAAGACAACACAATGCCTATGAGCTGAGCTCTCATATGCTTCCCAAAAAAATAAACTCCCAGATTTAAGAAGAAGTTTTACCAATGGTAATGTAAACAGCACTGTAGTTATCCACTTTGCAAATTTCAATTGGTATTTAACCATTTAGTACTATCTAGGGTCATTTACACAAATAACAATTTGTCTCTTAAACACAATCCCTTCATCTGTTTTGGCTGGTGCCACTACAAAAGAATCTTAGTCTCACTATTCATATTTATTGTAATTTCTTCAGTTAAAAGTAAGCCCAGAAGAACAGAAATTACAACATTAACTAACACTGATGCAGCTGTGTCCAGCAAGTTCAGAAACTGTAAGCTTGGAAATAAATTTACCCTTTCAGGAAATAACATAAGGGTTCTGGTTAATTCCTTCACCCTACAAACTGCACAAAAAGTGATACATGATCTCAAGCCTTCATGTGCACAGTAACAATACACTGGAGCATCACTCAATCAGTGTATCTTTTAGATACGAGTTTACAGTATCTAATCTTCTAAGGCTGCATTCTCAACATCCCTATCCTTCTAAGTATTTGTTGTGTTGCAAATGACACCTTTGTAAGCAGCCATACACACGATATCATATTTGACATTAAAATTTGCTAACTATTGCAGCACATTATTAAACATCTATTATGATGTTAAGAACATAGGTAGATAATATTCAGTGAGGATTTGCCACATACATATCCACATATGTCCTGTTTTGGCCAGGAAAAACAGCTGAGCGAAGGATCAAGGTGTAGGCTAAGTTTCTGGAACCAGTCTACTTTCTACAAAAATATGTTAATTGCCAATAAAACACAGATAGTTCCCCATCACTTCAGAAACAAGACTACCAAAAAAGCAGAGTATTACCATTACAGCTATATATAGTATCTATAATGTATAACACTCTCTTCTCATTCCACAAAAATTCCAAAATCTGTAGCTCCATACAAAGGAAAACTTTGCTCTCAATATTCTATCTCCATAAATAAGGAAAATGCATCCTTACAACAGGTGATTGGGATTATTTACAATAACAATGCTGGTACCTATTTTGGTACATTGCATGTATTTATATGTTATAAATACATAAAACATTTACATGCACTCAAGCAAAAAATTAATAGTAGAAAAAATGCTTCACTGCCAATTGATGGTTTTAACTAAATAGATAATGCTAAACAAATTCTACTCCGTAAGCATAACCTTTTACTATTACACGGTTCCCTGAAAAAAAAATGACATAATAAGGTGTGTTTTCACTTTGGTTTTTTGCCAATGCTCTCTTTTGTGGAGTCTAATGCTAATGCTTACGAAGGCTGAAGTATCTGAAGGATTGTACTTACAGTTAAAATTATTGTGGTGATTCTCATAAATTATGCAAACGTGTGTTGAAACCTGGACTTCAAAGCAGAAAGGCCCAGGGTACTTTACAAAGAAAATCAATAGCCCTGGCTCAATTTTTAATGTGAAGAAGCCAGGTCACAGAGAGGCTACAGGACTTGCCGAAGGCTACCTAAGCCATGCTTTTAAGTTCAGAAAACTGAGCATCAGGGTTCTTTGTACCAGATCAAACAGTCACCTGGGCACATGGTCTAGCATGAACTCTCTATACCACTTCAAACTCTACATTCAGTCCCACAATTTACAGAATGTTATACCAACCTGACATGGGCAGGCTCACACTAGATCACATACCACCTGTTTACTTAACTAAATATCATGAAAACCAGGTCCATCTGCACGTCTACAGGATACCCGGACTAATTTGATTACCATCCTCTGCATCTCCATGATGCTAACCCCATTTGCAGGAGGAGTGCACGATTGAAAGCCAGAGCACATACTAATGAACACAAAACCACACCTTTTCCAGGAGCAGCTGGATCTCTGATTTCCATCCCAGGATGCACCTGAGTACCTAAGGCCACGTTCCAGGCTTGGACTGCTTGTGGGCACCCCCAACACAAACATACCACTAGCCAAAACCCAGTTACACTTATTCCTTACAACTACCCCCCGCCCCAGACCCCGAGAGCAGGCCCACTGCCATCAAATCACTTCCCTGCCACTGCAATGGGAGCTTGTGCCTTCAGGCCCTAGGCCAGCCTCCCACCCCACAGCTTCCCTCCACACAGTGCTTGTGCAAGACGGCGGGGGAGAAGTGACACGCTGGGCTGGGGAAGAGGCTACGAGCGGAGACGGGCCTTCTTAGTCCCCCCCACCGAGAAGACGGCGCCCTCCAAAGCATCGGGGGGTGGGATCCCACCGAAAAAATGGCGCCGAGGAGGCGGCAGCGATCACCGAAGGACGCGCTGGCGGCGAGCGCTCGCCGGTACCTTTCAGAGCCTGATGCATCCCCCCGATGCCACTATAGAGCTCCAACACACGCAGAGGCCCCATTCTCCGGCAGCCGGCGCCCGGCCCGGCCTTCCCCGCGGCTTCCCGAAGCGCCGCCCGCCCGTTCCGCTTCTCTTTCGTTCCCACCTGTGTGCCCGTTCTCAGGGCCGACAACAATCACCCAATCTGCGACCCCGGAGCAGCGGTTTAATTCGGCTTTGCTAATTGCTCGTTAAACCCCAGAGTGAGTTCAGACCCGGAGGTTGAACCACCCCCTGCCTTAGATGGCTCCCATGCCCCCTGAGTTGTCTGTGGGGTTGATGCTGGCTAGCGGCTTTAGCATCTTGGGAGTGAGGACTGAGGAGAACGACCTGCTTCCTGCTACGAATCCTTTGGGGTTAAGGGCGCCTTTCAGACAGCAATGACATTCCCAGCCCCACCGCCCTTCCTCAGGCCCGGCGTTACCAGTGGAGGCCAATTCCGGTGATCGGGGCAGCGCCAAAGGGCAGGCTGGAGCCTAGAATAGATTGGTGTGGCTTCTACCTGGCTAGGATACATGAGAGAAGGGAGGCCACAGGGTAGCAAAAACGGCTTATCCACTTGCGGGACTGTGTGTGCTGTCCAGCCGGTGCAAATGGCCCTCAGCAGATTTATGTGTTTAATCATTTTGTGATTTCAGCGTGCAGTGATGTTTTTGAGAAGTTATTTCAAAGCACCAGTCATTTCTGCACCACTGGTGGAACAGGAAGGAAGGAAATAACTGATGAAACGGTTCTCATTTGCCCCAACACCACAAAATTGCTGTTGCTACATTGAAAAGGAAGAGACAACTCTAAGACATTGTTGCCCATGAAAAGTAGTTTGTTTTTAAAACAAATGTTAGACAGCTGCATTTACATATATACAGTAAGCACACCACATGCATGTACACACTCACCTATGCCTCAATTTGCAAATTTTGATTGTAAAGTGAAGATGAAACATTAAAAAAAGAATGAGAGAAAAAAAAAAAAAAAACTGGATGTGTTTTTGTAATTGTTTCTGGAGTTAATCATATTTCTGTGGAGCCACTTAGAAACCTGGCAGAAATAAGGTGGATTTGAGAAATGTTTGGTTTTTCTTAGAAGCTGCTTCATACAGCCTCTCATAGTAGCTCCTTACCTTTCAGTAACTCTTACCTTTCAGTGGGGTGGGAAATTTGTAGGTGAAACTGGACAGCATAAAGGAGAAAAACTTGCTGCCTTTTAACATGCTTCTCCAGAATATGGGATGCATCAACTGCAAAAAAAAACAGTGGAATTAGAAATAAAATTGAAAAGTAATATTGGCCCTTGCCAGCTTGTTCAGAACAATTCTGTCATTCACCAGTGGATCACTGTCAGTCTGGAGCTGCTGCTTTATTTGTTAGTGATGGAAGTAAACAGGTGACTTAAAACAAGAGGTCCAAGGTCTACTGCTAGAATTTCTGGAAGGAGGTGCAGACAGCCAAGGTATCAGAGGAGAGCAGCACACATTGCAAACAGTGGTGAGGCAGGTTGCCTGCACAAATGGCTGATGGAGAACTGAGAAAGGTGGGTGAATTAATGGCATAACAAAACCAGTAATGTGCCAGGTGGAGGAAACAGTCATGGACGAATAGAGTGATGGCTTTGAAGGAGTGGGTTCAAGATGATAAAGGTGGCTACAAAAATCAAAGTTGTCAGCAGAGAAGGTACACTTCAGTAGGACTCCTTCAAAACATAGATGCAAAGTGAAGGGAAAGAAAAGGGCAGCTTTTCGACTACTTAGATTACTAAAGTAATGAGCGTGTTTGAGCTCTTTCATGACTATACAGCACAGCAATGCTAGATACTGTGATAAGTGGGAGCTGTAGGCAGCAGAAAATTGTTCATTTTCTGGGAGCTGCTCGGTACCTGGCACAGTTAAAGCTACAGAGGCACAATACTTCCCTGTGTGAGACAGGAAGACATAGCTGAGCTCTGGTTTTCCTTCTTGTTTCCCTGCCTCCAAGGTTCACACTTGCAAAAGGTGGAGTCTGTGGAGAAAGTACTAAACTGGTAGCAGCAGAACATTTCCTGCTCAGGGGAAATCCTCCACCTACCTCCTCAACCAGTAAACTGGAGAAGCTGCTCAACACGCCTCCACACTGGCCACAGTGAAATTCATAACCTAGTTTGGGATTTTATTGGCTGCTTTTTTTGCAAAGAAGGGGAAAAAAAAACCCCAAAATTTCCCTAGTGCTCATTTTTTAAACAACTGCCAGTATTCAGTTTTATAATTCTGTATAACTGTGCCTGACCTAACATAGTTCTCATTATTAATTGCTGCAAAAAGGGCCAAAATGAGAACTTTACAGTTACTTTTAGTGCTCTTCCCTTTCTAAATATAAAGACAGCATAATATTAACAATCATACTTTTTGGATCAGACCTTATATAATAGTATTAAAGCTATGCTGCTTGTTTCAGAGACAGGGGCAATGACTGATAAGTGCTGAGATCCATGGCCAATGGCAGCTTGTATCTTTCTTCTTACAGAAAAGGTGAATGGTCACAGAGGATGAGCCTTGTGAAAACAATTGTTCATACTTCACTTAGAGAATCTTGCTAACACTTGCTGTCACTGACACAGCACAGCCTAAACTGTTGCTCACTCTTTGTCTTGTGACTCCAAAGCAGTCACGTCTGCAAGATTTCCCAACTGGATCTTCATGACCTGACTTAATGAAATTTGGATATTGTGACAGCCTCTTCTTTCTCCACTCCATGCATACAGAATGAATAGTATTCCTGTAAATCTCAATGAATGTTTCATTTGAATAACAGAGGAGATTCATATAAGAGTTGAATGTCCATCTCAGAACTCTTACATTTTTTAGGACACAGGTATGGGCTGTTTCATACCTGAGTTATGGCTCAACAGTATAGCTGGCTTTAAATAGCTATTGGTAGGCTTTACTAAAAAGATCTTATTTTACTGCGAATGAGCATATCTATAGAACTATGATAATGCATTGATGAAGCAGCTGTTTTCTTGACTGCAATATATTTATAGTAAAAGATATTTTAAGCAAACTGATTATTTGACATTTTGAAAGCATGTGATAACACCATGTTGAAAGCTTCTGCCGCCTAGCAACTAGCAGCATTTCCTCACTGTAGAAGTTTCCAAACTTTGCCCACATCTCTGATGAGGGGTATGATACAGGTAGTCATGCTAGATCTGAAACTGTTGCCCTGGTAACTAATAAACACAGCCAGTGAAACAGCTACATGTGGTAAGGGCAACACGCAAACAAAACCACCGCAGTATTTTCTCTTCTTAAAATGCTTTAGGAGTGTTAAAAATGTTACAGTTCATAAATGCTGCCAAAAAAATCTCAGAAACATGCAAAAAACACTGCCTTAAGGTTCTGTATTGTACTTGGCAATTGAAAGATAAAATTACAAACTGTGACTGGACCATATACTCTTGTCCTCAAAGTGAGAAGAAAATATTTTCACTGTGGTATTTCGATAATTCACACCAGCAACAAATGCATACAACAAACATGCACAAAACATTTTATAGGCATCTCAAGCCTTCTGCTGTTACACGTAACTCCTCTCCCTGCCCTCCCATCTGCAGCAGAGCAGAGACTAACATGGCTAGGAAGGCCTCTTCCTGCCTTGAGCTATAAGCAGGAGGTTGCCAGTCTGCAGCGCGTCTCACGACTTTTTATTGATGCCACAATAATGCAGCAGTACAAATTGCTTGAAGTTTCCATTGAATGTAACCCCTCAACATAAGAGGATAGGCAGTGGCAGCTAGTAGACCTGTAGCTGTGAAGTGTTTGTGAGCATTTGCTCTATATTCAGAAAACGGAGATATACACCAGATGTTAAAAGTGCGTTCACAGTGATCAGCCAAAACTTCCATTGAGGCATATATAGCTGGTGATGGATGAGCAATGCCTCTTGTGTCTGACTGTCCAGTATAGCCTAAACACCTAAGTGAGGATCAGGAGGAGTATTCAGATATCTCAGCTGCCTAAAAGGGAAGCTCATGTTCTGGGTCAGAAATCAACTGTGGCTAGGAAGGAATGTGAGGCATGTAATGCAATCATTGAATTGAAAAAAGAATCACTGAGAATGTCTAGCACAAATTATTGTTTCTATAACCATTGGCCCAGTAGGCTACTAATAAAACTGAAAACCTTTTGCAGCTTATCAAAGTTGTTCTGTACTAGATGTAATGTCTCAGGAGGGAATTTATCAGACTTGGTTTCTGCTGAAGTGATGCTCAGTAAAGGTAGCTGTCAGCCACAGACATGGGATTTCTGGGAAGCCTGCTGGGCCATTCCAGGATGGCTATCAAAGGCTGCAATTTTCATTTATAACACCATGCATCTGCAAGACTAGAAGTGAAACCCACATCAAACCAGGGTTGTTAGCCTCTCCCAATGCATTTCTAAGAACAGGGGAAATTCATCTAGCTGAAATTATTTGGAAGAGTCATCAGACACAAACATTTTTAACCTTTATCTTTTCAAATACATTAATCTCATCATCTGAGAATTTTATTTTCAGGTTCTGGAGCTATGCATATACTCTATAGGGAATAAGGAACAAAAAGACATTGCTTCTCTAATTAACTCTTCCCTATTCTGGCTTAAATAAGTTTAAATCTAAACAAATCTGTCCTGTTTGTTATGTTTGGCTTGCAGCAGTCACCCTGGCTGGAAGAGATACATATGTCTATATAATGTTATGACTTTCTTGTTGAACTTAAATATTCCAGTGCTTGTCCAAAAAAAAACCCAAAAAGGATAAAAAAGGCTAGTAACAATAAAATAAAATAAAGCCTTCACTGGACTGACAAGGCAGACTCTAAGCTGTATAAGGCCCGCTGCAGTGAGTCAGAAGATTACTGCTGCAATGAATGTGTTTTGAATCAGACCCCTGAAGGGTCACAGGAGATGGGTGACAGCAGGCACAGAGCCAGGTGTGAATAGGGGATCAGATTAAGCCAGTTCGGCAGGATGAGGTAATGGCGTAGGAGATCCCAGCTCACTTGCAGGGGCAGGAGGAAACAGCATGGTGCCTGCTGCTCTCTCGGAGGGAGGGAGAAAGACAGAAAGGAGAAAAAACGAGTGCAGATGGTGAGCCTGGATGTGCCTCTTACCTTTTTGCTGAAGGCAGGAACTTTCACCTGTAGCATCCTTGTATGATTTGCAGATAGTGTGCAAACCAAAAAAGACTTGTAGATATATGTTGGTATTGCTCATGCCTCTTGCTCACAAGGCCATCTAGTATCACCTACAGATATTTGTACACCAGAGACTAGGCTTTTAAGGAGTCCAGCCCTTGCCCAATCTTTGGTTGTTTTTTTTTATTCAGTCCCATGTGTTGAGTTTAATCTTTGACTAAGCGGGTACTTAGCACAGGAAATGAGATCTCTTATGCTGAACACCCTGGTGGTAGGATTTCAGAGGAGGGTGTTTTCCCCAGAGAGAAAGAAACCTTTAATGCATCCACAGCAGAGCTGTAACTGTGGACTTGCTGAACTATCTTGACATGAGAGAAACCACAGGCGCACACCATAAATACCATAAAATCTGCCCAAGAGGCTGAGCGCTTGGTGCCTAGGAAGCACAGATGTATCTCTCACCCCGGCTATATTGCTGCCACTTTGCAGATGAGTTACTGCAAAGCTAATATACAGCTATTTGATATCACTTCTGAACTGCAGTTACAGAAGTGATTGTACTTTAAACATTCTCTTTCTCACTTTGGACATGTCCACAGATGTCTGTCAAACACACTGATATGGTGGCTAGGACTTAGCTCTTTTCTACCAGAAAGTCTCTTGGAAAATAGTCTATAGAAAAGCACAGATTTGAAGAAATCATGAGATATTGTAAGGATAAACAGAAAAGGAGGATAAATTGAGAAATTCTTCTGAAAAATAAAAAAGCAAACTAAACCCACAGCTAAAATGTTGAGGTGTCATTTTTGGCTGCTATATCTTTGGGGGTCCCTTCCCACAATTTAAGTATTGCCTCAACTAAGAACAAAAAGCTTTGAGTTTTCCTAAAGTTGAAACAAGTCTTTTTTAAGAAAAGGGCCATGAATGTAAAACATTGTTTCTGCTGAGATAGGCTGGAGAGAGAAGCCTCAATAATTCTGACCTAAATGGGTCAAAAAAGCCTAAAATAGTTCTTCCTGAAGAAGAGAAATCTTCTTGCACAAGACATACTCCAGTATGGACTGGCAGTGCCAGTATTCAGCTGTAGGGAGTTGGGCTGATTTAAGACTCTAGCAAATATGTTTCACATAATTCATAAGAGAAATACAATGGGAAAATGTTGGAACTGTCTATCAGGAACCCTGCATGTCAGATAAGTCTCTGAGGATGTCTTCATCACAGTTACAGTGCCAAGTCAGATGTAGCACTCATCTCCTATGGTATAGGACACATTTATTCAAAACTGAACATAATTAATCTCAAGTAGTTAATTAACTTAATTGTGCATAATTCCTATTGTCATTTCCAGTGCAAGTATGATTTATATCATAGAACAATGGTATTGTTCTATAATAATGCTATTATATTACTAATACTAGTACTATATATGATACTAATTATGGTCCGTCATTAGCAGAATATATCTCAATATTTCCCATGATACCACAGAAGATAATTATTTTCTGAATACAACTGCAGGACAGTGACATTACCATATTCACTGTATCCCATGCCTCTGAATGATCCTAACATTTGACTTGCATGTTGTTTCGTCCTGGTGTGCTTTGGACTTACATAACAGACTTTGTGAATTCCATGTCATGGAGTTTATGGGAAATGCCTTATCCATGTAAAATAAACAGCCACAAACATTGGCAAAAGCCTAAGTCGGCAAGCTAAAGCACGTACAAAGCATAGTTGCTGGGTCCTTCCTCCTGTCATCCTGCACAAGCTCTCTCCCACTCAATGGCCAAATTCTCACAGAAAATTTCAGGTAGATAGTGAATTTGTCTTTGTAATGGGAAGCAGGACACCTTTCCACCTGAAAAAATACAGATGCCTCCACTCTTCCAGATGTTCACTCTTTTCCTTCTCCAACCACATGCACCATCTGCTCAACCCATATTTAATAAACTTTGCATTCATACCTTGTAGCCACAATATTCTGTGCATACTATCATCTTAAATTTGGATCATCTTTGCTTCTCAATCCCAATTGGATTAATTAGGTATAGAGCTGAAAATTGAAAATTAGAGTATTAAAAAAATAGGCATAGAGCTGGCATGTAAAACCAGCTTATCTTTTAGGAACTTGGTCTTCTCAGCCTTCGGGTGTGTGAACCACTGCCTCCTCCCTTTTTTAAGGAGCCAACTAATCTCAGAATGGCTAACACAATGTACACTCAGTTTATGAGTCTCATTGGAACCAAGGATTTGGCACAGGAACTTGGACTGAGGAATCCACTAAAAACTTGGCCCTCAAGGAGCTCAGGCTATTCTGCTTGCCCAGGACATCTCAAAGGAAGAATGGAACAATTGCTGCATGCAATTAACGATTCCATTGCTGTGTTGTGCCTCTTCCTCAGAAAGGACTTCATCATTTCCTGGTATATCATGGCAAGAAAACATTATGCTATTTATGCTTTGTGTATGTGGTGGAACTGGGTGAGAGAGAAGAATGAAATGACTTCTCAGATTTAATTGGTTTTTTGGCTAGAGTAGTTCTTTAAAGAGTTTGCCTTGAAAAATGTCAGCCAAAAAGAAGTAGTAAGTGTCTAACTGACAGAGTTTATTAATAATAAACTACAATCACTTCTTTTAGCTTTTTCCAAAAGAGAGAATGAATGGATGGACCTCAAAATTTAAAACAGTGATCCCAGCCTAAAAGAAGCCCTGCAAATTACACAACATTTTACACAGATCCTGCTGAAAGCTTCAGCTGACTATGAAAAAAATCTGGTATTTAAGTTAAATGGTCTCACTAAAGTGCCTGTTGTGACCCTTGAACAGTTTCTTGGTCTTTAGCAAAATACAAATTCCATGAAATAAGGGGACCTAAAATTTCAAATTATCTAGTTTTAGGTACCAAGATCAACACTGAGGGACTGTATATTCTGGAAATTCGTTTTGCTTAAAGAGTTCCAGGTTGAGTATCAAGCCTCAAATCATGACAAACCTGTCGCCAGTTTGGAAAACCTTGTGTTTTGTATCCCAGGCATTACCAAATGTATTGCTGACATTCAGCAGTAATTGCTATTGCTGTTAAGTTAGACAGAGTATACAGGCTGTCATAATGATTTCGTTGTTGTTTAATGGGTGGATTAAATAAACTGCAATACGTACGATAGAGCTGAAAAACATATCTTACCTGTCTTGCTAGGACTGTGTTTGAGACAACCATGGGACTCAGAGCAAAGGGTTGTACTGGCTTTGAAAATGAGTACCTGATTTGCTACAGAAACGTCCTGTTTTGATACAAAAAACTTCCTATCTTGGCAGTTAGAAGCCATAGGAGAAGGAAACTTTATGCACGACGATAATAATTTCTGGAAATGTAAGTCATGCAACTGGGTGGCATGAGTCATGTTCAAAACACTTCCCTAGTGATGAAACCCCTGCCAATTTCATATAGTTAATTTTACATTGAAATATAATATTGCCAATATTATATTTCCAAGAGAGACTTGGCTTGTTTAATGATACAACCAAGAGAGACTTGGTTAGTTTTGAGTATAGAGTCTAGTAATTTCCTTGTAAAAATCAGCAGCCAGTCACTCCAGTTTGGTGTGCTTTGCAACACTGGCAACAACTGTGGGCAACATCATTTTAAAAATACATTTTGTAACAGAATTTGCCAATTTCTTTCTTAAGACCATAATTAGAGAAGTTACTCACAAGGGGAGACTGCAATGCCTCCAGATTTAGAAGTTCTGCAGCCCAGTGGTATTCAAAAACCAAAATCAGCTTCTCCCAGGCAGTGTGCAGGGAGATGTATTCTCAGGGTTCGGGAAAACCAGCTCTTCCTTGGATGCACTGGCCTTTCTTGGGGGCCCCTCAATTACACTTGGCTCCCAGCTAAAGGGAGGGACTGGCCCCAGCTGAAGTTTTAGAGCAAGAATCTATTTTTTGGAAACAGGAACCTTTCTGTTTTCAAAACCATAGCAGTTTTAGTCTTTTCATATCACAGCTGAAGGAAGAAGTGCTCTTTCAGAATAAAAGTGGCAGCAGTCACTCAAGTGATAGGCCACAGCACTTGCTGTGCCTGTGCATTACTGAGAGTCCCTATTCAGTCAGCTGTAGGGTATCAAGAGTCTTTCATACTCATGCTAAAGTAGGTCCCTTTTGCCTGGAGTTTGTTCAATATTCATGGAGCAGGGGAAGTGTGAAGGAACTTGTCTATGGCCCCATGCATGCCAGGGCTTAAGGTTGCTGTATGGTACTGACAACAAAAGTAATTGCATTTGCATCACAGAATGTTTTTCATGGGTATTAATATTTATGGGTCATTTGACATCTCCTGGAAGCAGAAACTTTACTAAAAGTTCGTAAATCTGATTAAGGAAAGCACTCACATCTGCTTAGTCAAGGTCTATAGTCAGTGGAAAGCACATTCAATATTTGGACTAAATTTCTCTAGTTTCTTACTGTTTAAATGAAATGGCAATTTAAAAAAAAATGATAATTTTTTCATGGATGTTTTCAGACCAATAGGTATTTGTGCAAGAAAATCTGACTGTCATAAGGACCTTTTCATTTTTTGTGTAACAGATTCTCAGGATAAAGCCATTCAGGCACCCATACCCTCTCCCCGTGCACACACATTTTTCCTTTTAATAAAAGTTACACAACAACCCAGTTTATTTGCTACACTTCTAGGGCTTGATTCCATATGTCATTCTTGGCAGTGAACCAATGCATCAATTCTGTGGTAAAAGCCAAAAAATGCCAAGATCAATTTTGCAGTGTGAGCTGAAAGGCTCACAATAAAAATACCTGTTTCTTTTTTTAAGAGCGCCATTGGCTTATCCCTGTCAGAGGTATGTGACACTGCAAGCTGACCAGGCAGCTGACTGACTACATGGAATTGCAAATGAAGGCATCACAATAAAAAACCAGAAGTGACACATAACAGTTGATGAATAATCCCCAACATGGTGTTTAGTGATGCTGTCTCCTTCGTGAAAGATGTGGTCACGATCCTGACCAGCCACGTTCTCAGAGTCCCATAGCACTGAGATAGAGTCCTTCCCAACAAGTACTGTGGAGATCTTTTTGCATTTGAAGAGACCAGTCTTTGTTTCCCTTTCAGGTTTGGGATGCAAATATGCATTGAATTTATTAGAGCCTTACAAGAAACCTAGAGCTTTCTCCATTTATACATCTGCATAAGTGCCAACCAGCAAAAGGCACTTAAAGGTTTATTGTAGTCCTGACAGCTGACAGTATCTTAACATTTCTAGAAAAAATTCGTAGTGAGAAACAGCAATGAGGCAGGTAGCCAAGAGTACATATGGCAGTGGTGACATAAACATATGGAAACTACATTCCAAACATGGGGGTGTGGTGTCATATTTATTTGCTAAAACAAACACCTCCTTGTATTTTAGGGGCAAAGCAGTTTTTGAATGAAGGCTAATTGTTGCATGTGTGTGCCATTAAAGGTTTTGTGGGGTGTAAGTATGTCGTGCTCCCTTAGGAAAAACAGACTGGATACAGCACACCTTTTTAAAAAAAACAACAATCTGCTACAAGTATCAGTACTTCTGAGGAAAATATCTTTACTCTGTGAGGTTGTTGGTTATGTAGTGGTTTACTTTTTTCACCTGCTTGTAGAAGGAGTGTGTACTTTTCTGCCAGGGCTCACAAAAGCTTACAGCTCAAACTTGATGGCTTAAATAAAGAACTAGGAGAGGGCCAGACAGCACAACAGAACTGATGGATGGGGCAAAGCAGTTGACCTTGCCTACCTGTACTTGTGCAAAGCATTCAACACTGTCCTGCACAACATCCTTGTCTCTAAACTGGAGACACATTAATTTGAAGGATGGACCACTCGGTAGATAAAGAACTGGCTGGATGGCCACATGCAAAGAGTTGTGGTCAATGTCCAAAATGGAGATTGGTAACAAACAGTATCCCTCAGGGACTGGTGTAGGGACCAGTCTTGTTTAACATCTTTGTTGGCAACATGGACAGCGGGATTGAGCACGCCCTCAGCAAGTTTGCTGATGACACCAAGCTGTGTGATTTGGTTGACACGCTGGAGGGAAGAGATGCCATACAGAAGGACCTTGATGTGCTTGTGAGGCAGGCCAGTGCCAACCTCATGAAGTTCATCAAAGAGTGAAGACCTCACAGAAACCTTCCGGTATCTGAAGGGGGTCTGCAAGGTTGCCAAAGAGGGACTCTTCAGCAGAGACTATAGCAATAGGACAAAGGGAAATGGTTTTAAACTTAAACAGGGGAAGTTCAGGTCAGATATAAGGAAGTTTATTGTAAGGGTGGTGAGGCACTGGGACAAGTTGCCCAGAGAAATGGCAAATGCTCCATCCCTGGCAGTGTTCAAGGCCAGGTTGGACAAAGCCTTGGGCAACACAGTCTAGTTTAAGGCATCCCTCCCTATGGCAGGGGGGTTGGAACCAGATGATCTTAAGGTCCTTTCCAACCCTAGGCATTGCATGAGCCTATGATTCTATGAGTTACACTTTGGCCACTCAAGTTCTAAATTATCTAAATGACAGGAATTCTGTCATCTCCTTTAAATACCTTCAGCATCCCGACTAAAAACAATCTGCTGCTACTTAGTCTAAGTTTTTCTCTGTTAAATTTTATGCCATTGCTATTGCCCTGTACATTATTCTCCTCTACCATTGGTAGCCCCATCTTGACGGTAAAATTGCTCTTGAGACGCTGTGATTTTTGTGTGGCCTTCTATGCTACACACATAGAATATTTGCAGATCATGTCTAATGAATAATTATCATTTTATGTATTGAGTACAAGAGACAAAAGCCTGTTGGGTATAACAGTGTGGAGACAATCCTCTGTTAAAATCACGTCTGCCACTATCCCAGTTATTAGAAGGGCTGCATCCAGAAGGAGATCCTAATGGCAGGTATTTCAATAATGTTTTGTCCACAATAAAAAAAAAATTAGTTCTGGGATCATTGTTACAATGATGACAGAATTAAGCCTTACTTGTGTGAATGCTTCCCCAGCTACACATAAAACCCATTTAGGCTATAAGGGTTGTATTTTCAGCCCAGAAGTGGAAGCTAAGAATGCTATGACGGGGGAAGCTTAAGACTCAGAGACATTATTTTTCAGACGTTTGGCAGCCCTTTGTGAATAGTTAACATCACTCGTCCCTTACTCTCTTTCAGAAAGCTAAGAAAAGAAACAAGTTCTCAAGAAGATACATATATACACACATCATACCTAAAGAGGGCTGTTTGATGTATACATCCTGGATTATTTATTTTGCCTGTCCTGTGGCACCACATTAAACCTGCGGCCCCTCCCTGCAGTCACCGCGCTAACTCGGAGTGTGGGGGGGAATAACGAGAAGCAAAGGAGAGCTCAACGCCCGCTTCCGCGAAGCCGTGGATGCCGCTGCTGTCACCCCCGTCCTCCCCGAGCTCGCCGTGCTGGGGCTGTCCTACGGCCGTGTCTCCGGGCCACATCCCGCAGCCCCGAGACGAAACCTGCCTGTCCTGGGGTCCCGCCGGGCCGGGAAGCCAGGGGACAGCGCCACTTCTTCCCGCTCCACCGCCCGTCTTTGTGTCCGCAACGGCCCGCAGCCCCCCCACATTCCCCCTTGCTCCGGGGGCCACCGCCC
>JASSUY010038998.1:45523-62541 GCA_032466535.1 Forpus xanthops
AAGGCGGGCGGGCGGCGATCGGTGGGGCGGGCCCGGCTGCGGGCGGTGGCCCCCCATAAGAAGGGGCCCCGGCCGGGGCTGCCGTCTTTCTTCGCCCGCCGCGCAGACGAGCCGCCCCGCTTCGGTCCCGGATTACAAAGCCCGCGCCTCCGCCGCCATGAGCATCAGCGTTAAAAACTCGTCGTACCGCCGCATGTTCGGCGGGGGCAGCCGCCCCAGCACCGGCACCCGCTACATCACCTCCAGCACCCGCTACTCTCTGGGCAGCTCGCTGAGACCCAGCACCGCCCGGTACGTGTCCTCCTCGCCCGGCGGCATGTACGCCACCAAGACGACGTCGGTGCGGATGCGGAGCAGCATGCCGCCCATGCGGCTCCACGACTCCGTGGACTTCTCCCTGGCCGACGCCATCAACACGGAGTTCAAGGCGAACCGCACCAACGAGAAGGTGGAGCTGCAGGAGCTCAATGACCGCTTCGCCAACTACATCGACAAGGTGCGCTTCCTCGAGCAGCAGAACAAGATCCTCCTGGCCGAGCTGGAGCAGCTCAAGGGCAAGGGCACGTCCCGTCTGGGCGACCTGTACGAGGAGGAGATGCGGGAGCTGCGGCGGCAGGTGGACCAGCTCACCAACGACAAGGCACGCGTGGAGGTGGAGCGGGACAACCTCGCCGACGACATCATGCGGCTGAGGGAGAAGTGAGTGTGCGAGGGGAGAGCGGGCAGGGCTCAGAATCACCTCCTGGGCTGCGCCCTGACCATCCCGAGACAGGCTGGGGGCGGTGGGAGGCTTAGAGGGGGCTGAGGGGACCCCCACACTCTCCTCATCGCTGTCTCGCCCCTTCCAGGTTGCAAGAGGAGATGCTTCAGAGGGAGGAAGCTGAGAACACTCTGCAGTCCTTCAGACAGGTTTGATGGGGCTGCAGGAAGGGCAGGAGCTGGAGGAGAGCCCGAGGTGGTGGTGGGACGGGAGGGTGGAGCTGCAGGAGTTGGCTTTCCTCGCACAAAGGAATCCCGTCGGTTCTCACGCAAGCCCTCCTTGTTTTCTTTAGGGGGATGCTGCGGTCTGCGGGGAGGGGAGGGAAACTATTGTCTTGCTTTATCCAGGTCTAGCCTGTTTTACAAAAAGCGCTCCGATGTGGAATCGCTTCCCTATCCAGTAAAAGTGGAAGGGGGGCCATCTGCTCGCTTGGCTGAAGGGTATTAATGGTTTCTATGGGATTCACCGTGGAATGCAGATACAGGCATTATGGCAAGTGTGGTGGCAGCAGATTGAAATAATAGATCGCTTTGTGTTGGAGGGGAGGGTGCAGTGGGCTGAATTCTTACTACATGTGTAATGGTGTGAGCATATTTCTAGCTGAAAGTGCCCATCATGTGTATGGTGAGGTTTTTACATAAACCAGAGCTCCCTCTTAATGAATCACTTTGGTCAGTGCATGACTGGACAGCAGTTCCAAATTTAAGTTTTTTTTCATATGGGTGTTGCCTGCTGCCATGCAGCAATTTGTTCCTTGGGGTGAGGTCGCAGCAGGCAAGCCTGCCTCCTATGGATGTCCCTTAAGAACACAGAATTCATCCTCTGTAAAAGATGTTAACATTAGAAACAAGTTGCCTTAAGTGTTTCTCCTCTAGAATGTTATGATGTTACCCAGATAAACTAAAACCTATGTGACAGATAGAACCAGCTGTGCAAAGAGTGTTCCAAAAGTGTTAAGCTCAGGATTTCACATATGCAAAACCAGCTTTCAACTTGGATTAAGTCTTGTTTGGAGTAGGAGGTATTTTGGAATGTGCTTTCTCAAAACAAGGTCTCTTCCCAAGAACTGCTGGTGAGAAACTGTATTGGTAGCATTCCTCCTGGCTGGAAGTGATTGCTGTTATCTCCAGACAGCTGGACATGGGCTGACTTCATCCCAAAATTCTTCTTAGATGTTAGTGATGTCACCATTCAGGAAATCATCACTTGATTATTACTTGATTGTCTGTATTTCCCTGACTAAGGCTCTTGACTACACTATATTTATAGTCTGAAGGAGAGCAGGTGTCTTGGTGTGAGGTAATATGTGGAAACTGAGAGACCTCCCGTTTGGAGTCTGGGGATTCAGTCTGTGCTGGGGGGACAGAAGCTTGAAACAAAACAGTGTAAGATGCTCCCTTAACTTTAACTTCTGTTTTTTTTGACTGCTAAGCCAGCAGTGTCCCATGCAGAAGAGCTTAACCTAATCTGTTCTGATTCCTTGCTGAATTCAGTTGAAGAGTCCTTTGAGTTAAGGCTGGCTTTTAAGTGATCTTTCCTACTTAACTGGTGTACTTCAAGGCATGTCTACCTCAATTTCAAATAATCAGTTAAACTTCATGAAGGCTTTAGGCTTTTAAGTGAACTTGGATTTGTGTATATTCCATATTCATTATCCAGCTCCTCCATTGCTACAGAAAAATCATTCAGGAGCTGAGCCTGTAGCAAATCTGTGTGTGCAGTACAATCAGAACTGGATCCACTTAACCTCCTGAGGTGTAGCTGATGTGTAAGAATTGTAAATCGTTGTCTGTAGGAACACTACACTATATCTACTCATGATATAACTGATGCGTTCAAGTGTGCTTGATTTGAGCAACAGTATATTTAATTTTTCCTTGCAATGAAAGGATAAGCTTAACATCTTTTCCAGCATAAGTGTTAATGTCCTGCAAGTGAAATTAAGTTCAGAGGACGTGGAAGTTGGAAACATCCTTTACTTTCCGTCCTACAAACTCTCAGTTGTAAAGGAAAAAAAAAGTATAAATAAATATAGAAAAGCACAGCTCTTTATTAAACAATTATATTCTTGATTCTTGCACTGGAAAGGAGTATACATTAATCTAGAACACATCAACAGATATTTTATTGTACTGGTGTAGCATCAAATTTACTTGATGGAGCAGTTGTGTAGCTCAGTATTCTAAAAGAAAGTGAACAAATATTTGAACTTAAACTTTATATTTCTAAAAGCTGCTTGCTTTAGGGACTGTTCAATTCATATGTACTGTGAATTTTAATTTAGTCTTCTGAGTAAAGATATATTATTCATATGCTGAAGACTGCACTATGTAAGATGAAGCTAAAGGCTCTGTGAGATCTTCAGGACAAAATGAGCATCACAGCTAGTGAGGAAGTTGTTTACTGCAACTTTGTCAGTTACTCTGGCAGCAAAGAATAGATCCTGAACCTAGGACAAGACTAACAGGTCTGCTCCTGGCTAATGTGAGGTTTTTCTAAAGTAACCATGCATGCTCAACCCTGCAAACTACGTGTCTGGCATTAAAGAGTCTCCTAGGAGAAAGTCAATGCTTTGTCCAGTTGCATGTATGGATGCCTTACACTTGGCTTGCTCAGGCTACAGGTAGCTTATTAATTTGTATTTCTCTATACATCTAGAAAATACAGATACATTGATTACTCCCTAACTTAATAATAAGGTATATAGTAAAATACACACCATATAGTCCTAAGTATCTTCAAATTAAGATGCTTTCAATTTATTATAAGCTCCTAAAAATTCTTTATCTGTTCAGTTGTCCTGAAAAAATCGATTGGATGTAGGTTTCTGTAAAATCCACTGGATACTCTTTGGATGTCTGTGCCTACATGTTGGGCCATAGCCATGTAATTTCCTACCAAAATGATCTTCATTTCTTTTGGGGTAAGAGAACAAATAAATGGAGCTCTCTGAATTGAAAAACAGAACCAGTGTGAACAGTGTGGGTGTAACACTGGAAATGATAGGGAAGTTCTGGGGTGTTTTGCTGGATAAAGAAAATGGAAGAATTCTTCTGGAGCAAGAACCTTACCCCAGAGTAAGAGGGATCCAAGGAATGGCTTCCTAAGAATCCAAAGAAGACACTCCTTATTTCAAAAGTGCCATAAAAATGAGAACTGTTGATTAGGAATGCTTATGTATTGGGCAGTCCAAAAGAGCTTTAAAGTAAGCTGTGAAACCCTGATATATTACCATGTGAATGTAAGCAGGAATCTGTGTATTTAGTATAAAAGTAACAATTTTCCCCTTTGCAAGCTAATTGTCCTGCATGTTTAAGATGTAAGAAGTTACCAATCAATGTTTAGTCTTAAGTTATGCCTTTGAACTTATTCAAGCAGCTCCCATGTAACATTCATGACATATTTTCTGTTAAGCCTTAAATGAATTTTTGCTGTTGATTAAGACTATCTCCAGTCAGCCAGAGGTGGAGCTTTGGCAGCTACAGAGAGGGTGTAGACAGTGATGACTAACTTGGTCTGCGTTTATGGTCATACCTTCTTTTTCTCAAGGGAGATGTGTCAAACCTCTTGGTACCGCAGTAAATGCTTGCAGCTCGTATATGTGCCTAACTAGTGTTATAAATCTGTGGATCCAAAGGGCTCTGTTGTTGATCACCAAGGAGTCCATAAGAAATTAAGCCCTCTGATAGGCATGTAGGCACACTGGTTGTTATTTAAGCCCCCACTGGAAAAAAATGTGAGTCTTGCAATGTGCAAAATTCCTCTTTTTCAGTGTAGTCAAGCAAAAAGAGCTTATAGCTGGCTTCTGACCCAAGTACCTGCTTCATCTTCAGGCAGGACTTACACCCACCATGATCTGTATGCTCTTGATCATGCTCAGCAATACACTTCGTATTCTGTATAGTTCCTGAAATCACAATAAAGGTGCATATAGTGGTCTCTGAGGCTAGGGTAGGAGGTAGAAAAAAGGTTTTTCTCAGTTCTTGATTTCATACTGTCTTACCAAAAAGCTCAGTTGTAGCATCGGTCTTATCCTGCTGAGCCTGCTGTAAGAGACCTCTCTACATTAGTTTTGTAAGATTACTAATTGTTTTTCTCTCTGGTCAGGATGTTGACAATGCCTCTCTGGCACGTCTTGACCTTGAGCGCAAAGTTGAGTCCCTGCAAGAAGAGATTGTCTTCTTGAAGAAGCTTCATGATGAGGTAAACTGAATAATAAGGTCTATGATTAGATACTGACAGCCTAGTAAGCAAGTAAGCTCTTCACTAGTTCTGGCCCAGAGTCTCAATCTGTGTACGTTCCATATGCTGTCATGTAGTAACAGTGAGTGTCTGCTTCTCTCTAAGGAAATCCGAGAGCTGCAGGCCCAACTCCAGGAACAGCACATCCAAATCGATATGGATGTTTCCAAGCCTGATCTTACTGCTGCGCTGCGTGATGTTCGCCAACAGTATGAAAGCGTTGCTGCTAAGAATCTTCAGGAAGCTGAAGAGTGGTACAAGTCCAAAGTAAGTAAAATCTGTTCAGATGCATCAGGCACTCTAACCGTACAGAACAGCTTTGCTGTAGCTCAGAGGGAATTTGATGTTCCATCTGTCTCTACTGGACATGAATGCAGCCATGGCACAGGGTCTTCTTTAAGCTCCTAGCCTAAGAAGAGTGTAGCTGAAAACAGTTTGTCCTATAGAAGTACAGCATCAGAGTAAATGGTTGGTACCAGGAGTCTTTCCTATCTTGGCTGAAATCCTGGAGAAAGGAGGGAATGAATGGGAGAAAAAATGGTGAAAAGATGGGAAATATATGGGGCAGGGAAACAAATATGAAAGGTTTAATGACTAATTCCAATGTAACAATTAGAAAGGAATTTTAGGATTAATGTTAATATTTAAATGTTTTGGGTGTTAAGGCTTGTAGTGGCTTCAGTTGCCCTCAAATGCTGGTTTCAGAAAAAGCCTGCTATACCATTTATGTTGAAGGGTTATGCTAACCAAGCTGGGGATTTCCACAGTTCGCAGATCTCTCCGAAGCTGCTAATAGGAACAACGATGCCCTGCGCCAGGCCAAACAAGAAGCTAATGAATACCGCAGACAGATTCAGTCTCTCACCTGCGAAGTTGATGCCCTTAAGGGAAGTGTAAGTAGAAGACTGCAGGGAGTGGCTGGGACACTGTTCCCTTAGCAGCTTTAACTGCAGTTTAGTTGATACAGATGTGAATGCAGCTGACTGCCCATGCAATACAGGTGTATATTAGTGCTTTTCAAAAGGATGCTGTGAGCTCAATTTGTGCTGCTGTGCAATGGTTAGTTTGATATACCTAAGTAGTCTTATTTAAGGTAAAAATGACAAGTTCATTCTTTTGCTACAATATTCACTGTTTATGTAACACTTTCTGTAAGTGTTTATGGCTTGTCAGGGACAGCTGAAGCTGTAAAAAAGGCTAGAGGAGCACTGGAAAGGAGGTGCAAATCTCACAGCTGCTAGAACCTGTCTACCTTAAAGGGTAGCTTGAAATGCATTAAAATGTGTAGTAAACCTGCAAATCTCCTCACTGAGGGCTAGCTGCACGTTGAATTGTACTGCATATGTTGCGCTTACTGTAAGACATTGCTTTGCCACCTGCTAGGGCAAATACATGGCACACCTCGGATCAAGTAGCAGAATAACCCACCTTGACTTTGCAAGAGGAAGATAAGGAGATGAGAAACTTAGGACGTGTCTGAACACTTTAGAAAGAATACTAACACAACTAAATTTTGCTTTTAAAAGAGTTGAAAGGTCTTGAGGATGGGGAGGAGTGGCTGAGCCACAGCAGGGCATGACTTCGTTATTCTCTTCCAGAATGAATCCCTGGAGCGCCAAATGCATGAAATGGAGGAGAATTTTGCTGTTGAAGCTGCTAACTACCAAGACACTATTGGCCGTCTGCAGGATGAGATTCAGAACATGAAGGAAGAAATGGCTCGCCATCTCCGCGAGTACCAGGACCTGCTGAATGTAAAGATGGCTCTTGATATTGAGATTGCCACCTACAGAAAACTGCTGGAGGGTGAAGAGAGCAGGTAAATATCACAGGCAGGCAATTTCCTAAACAGCAATTACTAGAAGATGCTCTAGTGCCTGACTAGACACACCATGTCTGACTGTATCCATTTCTTCTTTTTCTTTTCTTCAGGATTAACATGCCTATTCCAACCTTTGCTTCTTTGAACCTGAGAGGTAAGCTGTTTTATCATTAGCAGAAGAGCCCTGGACAATTTCCTTTGGCATTTGAACTTGTATAAGTGCGGTTGTGTCTGATTGTTTCTTAGATATAACTACATTATTTTCCATTACTTAAGCTTGGATGAGAGGAGCAACTTTGTTCCTGGGCACAGATGAAAGTGCTTTAAGGGGAACAGACAGAAAATGGAGAAGATTAGCTTATCATTAAGCAGGATACTTCTTCATATATAAATTGGGATTCTGAAAGTAGACACTAAAATCTGTTAGTCTTCTTTTTTTTGAGGAAGGACTTCATCTAGGCTATGACTAATAATACATTCTGTTCTGCAGAAACTAACATTGAGTCTCAGCCAATGGTTGACACTCATTCAAAGAGGACACTTCTAATTAAGACTGTCGAAACCAGAGACGGACAGGTTTGTGGCAACTTTTATTTCTATCACAGCTGATTTTACCTTATAGGCTTATACTAAATACTCTTTAAATTTGTTTACTGGTCAGTGCAGCCTCTGTAGGGTAGTAGGTATTGAGTAGAACAGCATCTCTCAGTGTGAGCTGCATAACTGAACATACAAATGTAGCAAATGGCTTTTGTGAAAACAATTGCAAAATTCATCTGATAGTGAAACTTTAAGTGGCTGATAGTTACTGTGTAGTGAGTACTTAAGTTCAGCTGAGTTAGCAAGTTCTCAAAAGACTTCTCGCATCACCTGAGGAAAATGTGGCAAGAAAGTGGTACTTGTCTGGGACAAGAAACTGCTTTCATACCAAGTTGAAGCTTAAATGGTTTGTGCACATTGTTTGCCAACTAGAACTTCTCATCTAGAAGTGGGAGTTTTTACCCATTTGTTCACACACTGTGGTACCAGGTGTTTGAATTCTAGCTGTAGAATGTTGGCTGTACCCATCTTCCTACTAAAACCTAAATGCAAGCGTCTCTGTTTATCAACAGGTTATTAATGAGACTTCCCAGCATCATGATGACTTGGAGTAAAGCTGAAGTGAAGATGCGTACTTACAAATGCAGGAGAAATTCTTACCAGCAAGATTTAAGAAGTCCATGTCTTAAAGGAAGAAACAGCTTTCAAGTGCCTTTCTGCAGTTTTTCCATGAGCGCAAGATTATTATGCTAGGAAATAGGTCTTAGATCTTGCAAACTGACTCTCCCTGAAAGATTAGAGTTTACAATGGAGTCTAGTTTACAAATAGCAATATCTTGTGCTGCAATACTGTTTTTAAGTATCTGAATTCAATAAAACTGCTTTTTCCAGCACAGTATGAGCAACCTGTCGCTACTTCAATAAATCTTTGGAAAATGGCTATTGATGTGTTCTAATTTGTTAACTTCATGACTTTCTGGAAAGCCATAACATCATAATGCTGGAATTACTATACGGTTGACATCTAGTACTGGTTGTGTGGATTGCTGTTTTTTCAGTTTAACTAGATAAACTGTCTTACTCATTTACTGCTTAGGTTTTGGAACCAACTAAAATGGACTATGACTGGCAGATGCATAATGTATTATGATATTTCTTATCACTTGAATAAAATCTGATACTTCAAGCTGATAAAAATTAATCTTGCTTTCATATACTAGTTAATCCAGTTACTAAGAGCTAAGAATGCCCAAAATACCTTAAGACTCAGTTCTGTAAAACAGTAGTTAAGTGGCTGTGAAATAGTTCACAAGAAACCCTTATCTGCAAAAGCAGCTTTCAGAAGTTAACAGCTGACTTCATTTTCCAGGAAAGACTAGTTCCCAAAGGCTTGTCTGCATTACAGAACTTAAATGGAGGCTTCAGTTGAAGTGGGGGTTAGATGTGGAGTAAACGAATGTATTAGAATAACTTGCCTTACTGCTGACTTCATTCTAGGATTTAAAACCCCTTTAAGTGGAGCTCTTCTCAGGAGAGCCCATGTGCTTTGTGTTTTCTACTGAACAACAGCATAACTGCAGAAAAAGGGGGAAGAAAAAACTGTTTGGCCTGCTGTAGTCTTCTAGGAGGCAGAAGTGAAAGGTTGAAGTGCTTTGTGAACACTTAGAAGCTTTCTTCTGCGGAATAAGGTATTTCTCAACATAGTCAAAACCTCAGCACAGTTCTTACCGCACCAAAATTGCTGCTCTTCTGCAAAGCCTGCTTCTTGTAAGCTTTCACTCAGACACAATTTTTGTGCAGGAAGTTCAAACTGGAGTTGTTTGGCGAGCATGAATTGCATTCAGTGTTTATTCAAGGTAATGGTAATATACAGACATTGTTACAATCACTTGGGATAGGATCTCTAAGGAAAACTACTTGTTATAGATAAGTTACTGTTATCCTCACTTGATAGGGATGAAAACCTTTTCATTTTTCATCCTTATTTAAGCCCTTTCGTTTTCTCCAGTGCACGACTAATCAGGTGCACTGCAGGCACTGGAGTAAAGAGGGCAGTAGACTCCACTTCTTGCGGCCCGGTTGTCTGCTGCACCTGGCGAGGAGATCTGCTGGAAGGATGCTGAAGAGAGAGGTGAGCAGTGTCTGGGGTGTGCTGCAGCCCGCTTATGGCTCGGGCACATGGGTGTCCCGCAGCCTGCATGTAGGGGCTTAGGCGTGACTGCAGTTTTCATCTTCGACTCTCCTAGGGAGAAGTGCTGAAGCTGTTCTTCACTGCAGAAAGGGAGCTCATTTTTCAAACAAGGCATGGCAATACTGTTGCTACCCTGTTTTTCTCTAGTAAGTGTTCATAGACGACTTTAGTCTCTCACTTCCATCTCCCAGCAAGCCAGAGGGAAATTTCCTCTTCCCAATTACAATGCACCTAGGCTGATGCTCAGTAAAGCATACAAATCTATTTGGCTGGAATATGTGCCTCTCCAGCTTGGTGCTTCAGGCGCCTGCCTGCGAGAAAAGTCCTGCATTGGTCCTCTTTGTTCTGGTGACACTGTCACACAGAAAGGCCAGAAGTGACCCAAGCCTCAGCCACTGCTTGCTGCAAAGCAGACCAGGTTCAACCCGGTCTAAAATGTGATGAGGCAGTCATGTTAAAAAGTGAGAGTGAACCCAGTCTCCTTCCTGCTGGGGAGGTTACAGACACCAGGTTTTCTACCACCTATTGACGAGCAGAACGATAAAAAGGCACAAGTAAGGTTGCATGGGAGATGCTTTCTGTGATAGTGACAGCTGTAGGTATGTGTGATAGCTAAATTTAAACTCTTAATAGGCTTGAGTGTGTACCCTTCAGGATAAGAGTGACATAAGGTACTGATGTCCTACCTGTCACAGACTGCTGAAGTCTTTTTCTGGATCTGGGCACTGAAATGGTTGGGCCAGTGCTAAGTGTCATTTCGTGCAGCTGAAGCAGTGTGTGAGCCCTGAACGGTGGTATCTGGCAGGGGGTGGGTAGGGAGAGTCAAATGTGGGGGCAGTGGGACCACCTATGGCTCTGGGCAGACATCCCCAACACAGCATGCTGCCTGAAATGCACACTGACTGCTGGAGGTTGCCTCAAGTGGGACAGTCTTTCAGGTATTGCTTCTCCCTCTGCTGCCAGCAGTTTGGCTCACTGTTTTCTGTTGTCTTTGATTGCTTCACCCAGTAGATGAAAGAAGTGACTGTATCAAACACTGACAGTGCAGCAGAGGAGTTATTCCTGGATCTTCTGTGTCTGAGGTTACCCAGAGCAGAGAGAAGCATGTGGCAGAGATTTCATTGCTGGGAATAAATACAAGAATAAATAAAAATAAATAAAAATAAAACCTAGTTGCCAAGGGAATGGGAAGATTGCAGGAAACCTCCAAAGCCTGTGCTCTGTGCAAGTGTGACAGTATCCTGATGGTGGAAAGGAGAGCAGATTGTGACTGTGACAACTTCTCACTGTTTGATCTAGGCACAGCACCCTTGTGCTTGTATAAAATCACTGAAAACTGCTTAGTGCTGAGCCAGCAGCTGACCTCAGAACTGCTGTACCATGGGGCAGCCCCCAGAGTGGTTGGGCACTTGTCCTACCCTCCAGTGAGCACCGTGAAGCTGCTCCCGTGAGCTTACATAGCAACTACCACCAATGTGTGAGCTGTACTCCCAGTGAATATTATTAATCCTCCAGATAATTGAGTCCTCATATTTAGTTTATTTTGTTTCATGGAGCCAGAAGCTTACTTTTCTCTTTTCTCTTTTTTCTTTTCTTTTTTTTCTTTTTCTTTTCTTTTCTTTTCCTCTTTTTTCTTTTCTTTTCTCTTTTCTTTTCTTTTCTTTTCTTTTCTTTTCTTTTCTTTTCTTTTCTTTTCTTTTCTTTTCTTTTCTTTTCCTTTCTTCTTTTCCTTTTCCTTTTCCTAATAATCCTGCAAAATATGGAAACTGTTAGCACAAACTCCATGTTCCAAGCCCCTGGGAATGTGGCTAATGCATTTCTTCTGCCATGCAGATTGACTGCTTCAGTGTACAGCAAATGTACTTTTCCCTCCTTCCACGGTCTTTCTTCTCTCCCTTCTGTTTCTTCCTTCTTCCCTTTCTTTAAGTGGAGGAAATAGCTTCAAGACTGCTCTGAGGTTCTGAAAACTTGGTATATATGTGAGGTTTAAAGAGCTCAGGACATTTCAGATGAGGCCTGATGGCAATATGGTGGAAAGATGTACATCAGCAGTAGTGAAAGGGTAGTGGCATCTCTGTGCTGCATGCAGCAGGGTGCTGCCCACAGACTGGCAGGTGACTGACGCAAAGCCATGAAAGCACCCAAGGTACAGAGACCTTCAGAAAACTGCTTATAGGGAACTGCTTATTCCAACCCATATGGGGGCTGGGCCAGTCCCATCATGCCAGGCAGGGTGTCTAGAGCTGCCTGTGATGAGAACACTTACAGGGCTCATGCTAAAAGTCTTATTTGCAGGTGTAAAAGTGGGTTACTAGGCACTTTGGGACTAGCCTGTTATCCTTTAGTCGATTAAAACATATCCTGTAGACTCTCGATCACCTTTAGAGCATGAAGAAACTTGTGTCTGACATCTTTGTCAGAGGGCTGCTGGTGGCAGTTACCAAGGACCCATGTGGTTGTGGAGATCATGTCCTGCTGGGGTTCACCTGCTCCTGGCTGGGACTTGCTTATACAAGTAGTAGAATGGGAGCTGCCCAGAGGACATAAATTCCCACATTTGGAGAGGATGAGCATCTGAGTGCCTGGATAGAGAATACCACTGGTGTCCTAACAGCAGGTAAGTATTAGAGATTTGAATTGCAAATCTTTCCACAGGGAAATGAAAGGAAGCCTGGATATTACTGAAAATTTAAAGTCATTTGCATACAATAAATTGCTCAAGAGCTGTTTGCCTGAGTGCAGCCGTGCATGCAGAATTAGGAAGTGCCAGAAATAAAATTACATCTTCAATCTTCATTTGCTCCCTTTGTGCTCAAGCATAATGCTACAGAATTCAGCTGCAAGTTCATGGGCCTTGCCTCGTTCAGTGCACATCCCCAACAGTGCTTCAGGAATCACCGCTGCTCACTGCTAGAGCATTTTCAGTCCTCCTGCCTGTGTGTTCCCACAGTTTGTTTATCTGCTTTAAGGAACCTGAATGTTTAATTTCCTCTGAGCTACCCTCTGCTGTTCTTCAAGGTTCCTCACAGCACCCTTGGGGTATTATCAGCCCTGTTTTACACAAGGGGCCATGGAGAGCAGCAGTCAGGCTCACAAGTGGAAGTTGAACTTAGGGGTCTGGTATGTGGTTAGTTAGCACTTTTAAGGCGCTTACTGATTTCAGGTCCAGGTAATTTCCTAGTCTGGATCTCAGTGCACGTTTCCAGGAAATTAAGCTCAGACATTGAGGGGTACCAATGCAAAGCATGGTTTGAGTGAAATTACCAGTCTCAGCCAGGAAGCAGGAAAAAAATCCAGTACCTCCTCTCCAGCCTTAACCACAGGACCCTTCTCTCTCAAGAGCATCTGTTATTCAACAGTTCCCTCCTGCAGCAACAAGGGCAGCAATGCTCTTGCCAGCAGGCCCCTTCACAGCCCAGCCCAAGGTCATTCCCCACGCTCATGTACCGGCCGCAGGTAAAAGCAGCTTAGGGGCTGCAGACTATGTCAAACGCACTCCTTCAGAAAAGGGCAAGCCCACAGCAGGCAGCTCTCTGGGCTGCGTACCAGTGTGTAACGTTTTCCATACAAACTCCTCAGCCTGGCGTTTTCTGCCCGCTCCTTCTTCAGAGACGTATTGCAGCTGTCTCCCTGCGGTGGCTTGCATAAAGTGCAAGGGGCAGGCAGCCTGCGCGGAGCGTTCCTCCTCTCCGATGGGTCCTTGGTTGCAGTGTACCATGAGGGAAGGTGCGGCTGCAAAAGGAGATGCAGCTTTCCCCAGAAATCACTCTCTGTTACTCTCTGCTGACTGTGATACTGAAGCCCGTGAAGATGCCTCAGACTTGGCAGGGAACAAGTACAAGCATGTTGGGGATGAAGAAGTATGGTGGGTTGAACCAGCCGACAGACAAGCACCCACACAGCTTTTTGCTCACCCCTATCACCACCAGTGGGACACGGGAGAAAACAGGAAAAAACAAAGTGAGAATGTTTGTGGCTGGAGATAGAGAGAGATTAATGGGTGAAGAAAGAGGAGAGGGGAACCCCAGGACAAAACAAGGCAATCACACACCACCTGCCGCATGTAGACAGATGCCCAGCTGGTCTGTGAACAGTGGCCATCTTGGAAGCCAAAACCCTTCCTTCTTCTTCCTTTATCTCAGTTTTTATTGCTGATGACTGAGCTGATTGAATGTGATGTTGTATGGTATGGGACATCCCTTTGGCCAGGTCAGGTCAGCTGTCTCAACTGAATCCCATCCGCAGCCTACTCATTGAGAGGGCAGAGTGGGACACAAAGAGAAAGCCTTGATGCTGAGCGCGCACTCCTCAGCAACAGCCAAAACGTCAGTGGGTCACCAAAACCGTTTTAGTCACAAATGCAAGACATGGCACTGCAGGAGTTGCTGTAAAGATGGTTAACTCTACCCCATTCTCCCGTAAAAGAATTTAGCAGTGGTTCAGATGGGTGCGTGTGTCTCTGTACCTGGAAGCTGGGTTGAGGCTATGTATGACGGCTAGGAAGGATCCAGGTTCAAAGTTCATCTTTTCCAAATGAGAAGCAGGATTTTAAGCCCAACATAAGACACTCTATAGATTTTATGGATGTCCAAGAAATGTTCTTGCTAGAAAAGCCCTCCCCTTTTATATAACCAGCTTTATTATATAATATGGCAAAGTGAGTAATACCAGGTGGTTTTGCTGGCTGTAGTGCTCCACACATTGACAAAGGTTCCATACCCATCCCTAACTAGTATTTAAATACTGTAAAAATACCCTGTAAGCTGTAAACTAATTCACCTACTGTACCCACCTACTGTAATGCTAATTTTGTAGTTTTAAAGCTTATTTTGCAAATTGAGGATGGTAATTGCAAACATAGTTTCTGCTCCAACAGCTCTTCTTCAGTGATGCTTGCTGGAGTGTGACAGGTTTGCTGCTCCCAGCTTTCCCCATCAGACCATAGTGCCCTGCAGCCAGGTGGCTGCAGAAGTGCATGCCTGTACAGCTCCTGCAAAACACAGCACAAGTCACTTGCCCTGCTGCTTTAAGCTAAAAATATTGGACTGTGATCTAGGAGGCATCTGAAGTGGTGAATTCTATCCTGGCCAAATCTTACGCTCATGTTCTGTTACTCTTAAAGTGAAAAAGTTGCTTCTTATATTGAAACAGAATTTCTTGCATTTCGGTTCATGTCCATTGCCTCTAGTCCTGTTACTGGATACCACTGAGGAGGGCCTGGCACTGCCTTCTGTACTCCCTCCATCAGGTGTTTATACACATCAATGCAATACCCTAGAGCCTTCTCTTCAGCAGGCTGAAAAGTCCCAGCTCTCTCAGCCTCTACTTGTACGTCAGATGTTCCAAGCCCTTAACTGTCTTTGTGGCCTTCGGCTGGACTTGTTCCAGTGCATCCATCTCTCTTGTACTGGGGAGCCCAGAACTGAAGAGAGCACTGCAAAGGCTTCTCATCATGACTGAGCAGAAAGGAAGGATCACATCCTGCAGAAAATCTAGCTTATCCTGTAATCCTAAAATCCTAATAATCCTCATCAGTCTTCCCTCATTTTAGTTCTGCTATAATCTATTTAAAACAAGGTGACTAAGATACAAGCAGTTTTCCAGACACGTGCTTTTGAGCAGCACGGAGTGACATAACGGGAACTTCTATTTTGTGCTCAGTTACCTTCAAAGTAGGTAAAAATATCCCATTTACTTTTTTGATCACTGGGCTGATGTTTTCAGAAAGTTATTCACAGTGACTCAAAGACCTATTTCCTAAGGACTAATAGCTGTAAGGTTTCTTGCCCCCCCCCTACTTTTCCATCATTGCCATAAATTTTTTATCCAGTGTTTGATTGCCCAGTCATCCAAGACTGCGGTATCCTTCTGCAACTTTGAGCTTTGCATTAATACTGATTGCCATCAATAATTTGTACCAACTGAAAACTTTTGCCATCCTTTGCTGGGTCACTGAGGAATACATTGAACAGTAAAGTCTGAAGTGCAAATACTTGTGCGAGCCCAGTGGCAGCTTCCTTCCACAGTCAAGGCTGTCATCTTTTTCTGCCATCTTCTACTTTCTAGCTTAAAATAGGAAGAACCTGCCCTTTGTATTTCTTAGGAACCTGCAGTGATAGCTTTGAAAAAGCTTTTGACAAAATCCTCCACCTGCATCACCTTTGCCAACAAAACTTATGAAATGCTATAGATCTTTTTACCAGATGCATGAGACATGACTTCCTTGGGTAAAAATGCTTGTGGAATCCTGCCCAGAACAGCTGCTCTTACAGTTCCTCCTGATAAAACCTTTTTTATTATAGATTTATTTCTCTATAGATTTCAGCATCACCCTGGAGCCTTTCTTAAAGAAGGAAGTTATAATGGCCATTGGCTATTCCGCTGACACCAGACACATTGCAAGTAATAACTTAGCAATTTCATGCTGAGTTACTCCAGAGCCATTTGATGATTGTCATCCTGTCTTCTCACCTGTCAATGTGCGGGTTTGCTTCAGCATGTCTTCAGTTTGAGATTGTTCTTCATCTGTCACAGAGGGCCCTGTCACCTTGTTCTTAATGAACTGTGTTCAAGCAAGTTCTTATCCTATGGCCTTATCTTTGCTCTGTAATTCTTCTACCTCTTGATTGTGTCACTTGACTGAATTTCTGGGAGACATCATGGTTTGGATGTGTTTGAAAGTGGTTTCTGTTAGCAACTTGTCTCGAACTGGTATTTAACCTATCTCACTGGAGATCTACATTTCACTTGCCAGATTTTCCTTGTTTTCCCACTTGGACACGAGTTCTGTCAAACTTTAGTAGTTCACTGTCTTTTTTAATTGGGCTGAGTTTTTTGTGAGTGTTTTTCTCTTTCCTTTCTCTTTGTAAGAGGCTTTCTACGAGCCAGTCGGCAGTTCTCAGTTTAACACGGTTATCTCAAAAACTCTCTTTGGCCTTACCAGCATTTTCAATCCTTTAGCTGCTATTTCTTTTTCTTTTCATTCTTTATTGCTGCCCACATTTGAAGCTCCCTTTTGAAGTTATGCACTTTTGAAATGGACTTTCAGGGCTTTTTTTCCTTCCTTGTTTTATTTCAGTACATGCAACTGCTACATCGTCCTCACTACTAACCACTTCACTTTCCACACAGGCTGTAAAGTACTTGTCTCTCTCTGTCCTTTGCAAGAAATGGTCTTATAATTTCTCTCCTTTAACTCATAATTATCTAGTTACCCTTTCCTTTAGGTAGTGAAGCTCCTATGTACCTAATCATAGAATCATAGAATCATAGAATAGTTAGGGAAAGGAGCTTAAGATCATCTAGTTCTAACCCTCCTGCTCTGGGCAGGGACACCTCCCACTAAACCATGTCACCCAAGGCAATGTCCAACCTGGCCTTGAGCATCGCCAGCAATGGAGCATTCACAGCTTCCCTGGGCAACCCATTCCAGTGCCTCACCACCCTTACACTAAAGAATTTCT
>JASSUY010039001.1:0-50357 GCA_032466535.1 Forpus xanthops
ACATATGGTTGTAGCAACTATTAAAACTCTACACACAGAACTGGAAGTAGAATATAGGTTAATAAATGATACCTGAATTCCCCAAAATCTCACCTCTTGTAGACGATCAATATACATACGACAGGTCTCCAAGTCACAGTCTCCTCGTACAACTATAATTCCAAGAGGAATGGCTAGAAAATCAAAAGCAAATAAAAACCTCTTTAATCAAAGCCTCTAGAACTTCATAAGATTTAGAGTATGCTTCAAGGTTTTGTTTTGGGTTATGTTTTGGGTTTTGTTTTTTTTTTTTTTTTTAATGTTTTAGAAAAGCTTTTTACTATCTAAAACTTAACAGCTATTTAAAAGCAGGAACATACTATTCATCATTATTTTTACCCATTTATAGTTATCAAAGACTTCAATTTTCAACTCTTTCATACCAAACCAAAGATTCAGTTAAATTGCTTACTTCATTTTCTGATGTCAACATCAATTATTAATTTCAAAGAAGGGAACATCCCCAGAACAAGATTTTAAGGGTTGCTCTTACACACTGAAATAAGAGAGAGATATTTCTTTTTGAGGTCTCTTAAAGGTCTACAAAAATGATTTAAAGTAGGGGAAGTTACAGTCTGATTTCAGAGAAAGCTGATCAGCACCATGTTATTTTGACGTAAGGCTTCTTTGAAATCAAAACAGACATTATTCCACCTACACTCCGAATTGATGCATCAGAAAGAAGAAGAGAACTTGTAAAATACAGTAAATAATCCCCTTTAGGCAGCATTTTTTATAACAGGGGATTTAGGTTTCCACAGCCATTCTGTTCTTGCAGCCAAAAATGTCCCAAACAAACACACAAAAAGAAGAAAAGACAAAGTGTATGTGAGTCCACAAGGAAAGTCCCAAGAGAACTGCCTACTAAGATCTCATTAAATAAAAAGAAAACATGCAAAACCTCTTGAGTACCTGATTATCTAAAACTGAATCACTGAATGAAGTTCTTTTGTCTCCTTGGAGGTCTTTAAACAAACAATGTCATAAAAATGTAGGGGAGTAGCAGGAAGGATATTTAAATCTTCATATGAAGTATCGCAGAAGGAGAACAGAATATCAACTCATAAACCATTTTGGTAACCGGATAACAAGGAGTTACATAAAGTCACCAACAGTTCTGAGATAAATAGAAAAACTGCCCTGCAGCCTTTCTTGCCATTCAGAAGAAACTGATTAAAAGGATGAGACATTTATCTACTGAGAAGCTCTTCATTCTGGTAAGAGAACAAGACAGCATTAACAGTTAATAGGGATTATGGCTCATTTTTGTGGCCCATTGAGACTAGAAACACAAAGAGAAGCTCAGTCATCTCAGGGAGGAGAGTGGGGGAGCACCTACGGGAGTTGAAGTCCTCACAGGCCTCAGAGGCCAGTGCAGGACGCTGGGGACACACCAACAATGTTGCTAACATCGTGTTTGAAAAACAATATGAACACCAGAAGAACTATGAAGCCAGGAAAATCAGAAGCAGGGGATAAAACATGGCATGAGATGCAAGAATATAAAGAAGAGATAGGCAAGAAGATGGGAAGAAGGGAAGAGCTCACGGTTCTCCTGAAGCAACACAGATATCCAAGAGTGATGCCACTCCTCCTGCACATTTTCAAAAGTGCCAGATGGGAACAATGTTCAATGTGACCTCCTAGAATTTTTCCTTAAAGAATAGGGACTGAGAAACCAGTGAATGGAAGGCGGGTCAATTACAAGATTTGCTTTATGTGTTATCTGATGCTCTGATTTATAGACTAATTCAATTTGCTTATTTATTATTGCATAACCACTCTGACAGGTGACCCTTAAGGTCTTTGTAGATACTACTTAATGGCTATCTCATTTCAATTCAGGAGATTCCTCTGCAGCCCTTACTGAAAGAAACATTTGTTAAATTAATTTGTAGAACTAAAAAAGTGAATTGCAACAGACACAACTACACCTCCAAAACCTACAGAGTATTAGGGAGCTACACCACTGACTCATAAACTGTCCCCACAGATGAAGTCTTGCTTATATTTAATTCCTTCCTTCATAGAGGAATATATGCATTTAACAGGGACTAGAGCTTTGAAAGGTTGAAACAATTTAGCAAACACAGAACTGAAATCTTTAGCTACCATCATTGCTGATAACCCAAAAGACAAGAACCTTACGAATGCTTGGAACTTTAAAGATATTCAACAAAATGCTTGAAAAGAAAACAATAATATGCAATAGATAGCTTAGTGGAGACATTTATGGGTTTCAACTAACAATTGAAGAAGTCATGATTCACAAATTTAATTATGTTCCATCTATTCTTGGTGGTTATAGAACAATTCTGGGCTGGGTTATTTTGTCCTTAAAAAGAAACATTCCCAGCCCTCAGTTTTATCATAAAACACAGTAAGTATGTACAATGCACCACACAGCCAAGATTTTCAAAGTGCTTCAATGGTGCTACTTGAAAACAAAAGCAAATCCTTAATGATTGATAATAGGACTGAAACTATTGGATTGTTGCTCATTCTAAATATAGGACAGTGCTATGCAATAGAGGCAAAAAGAGTTAGGTTATAATAAATCAGTTAAAGGCATAAAGTTAATGCATTCAATATCATTGTGTAAGCTTTCATACTGAAGCAAAGAGGCTTCTACCTAACTGTGTGTGGGTAAGGATGTGCACAGCGCAGAACAGTGCTGTGGGACACAGTGACTTGTAAATATGCCAGGTGAGATATGAGAAGACAAAGTCTTATATTAAGAGCACATGCAGTGCAGAGCAATTTTCCCATACACCCACACACAGTTGGCTCCTGTGAATACATGGATACATTCACACATGGGAATATGCCAAAACTAAAGGATAGTCTCAGATCATGAGCCAAGCCACAGCATTCAAGTGCCAGACATTTTACTCCTGAGGCGCCTGCTCTTCTGGCCACTTGCATCCAGCTTCCAGTTTTTTTGTGCCCCCCCTGAACAATGAAAAGGACTTTGTCCAGGATCTGTGGATACAGAGTCTAATGCTGCAGTGATGAGCAGCAGTGCAATAACCCCAGGAAATCAGACATGCAGACAGTCGCTTCATATTCTGAACCAGCGCTGTGGAAAGATTTTTGTTCCTAGCAACACTAACCAAAACCACATATCAGCAAAAGGAGGGTTTGTGGATACAGCAGTATGGTTAGCATAATGACCTAATTACCTGTAAGATCAGTAGTGATTTCCTAAGTCCTCATGAAATTAGCTATGGAATTTATAAACAAACAAATCTTCCACCTATTAACTGCCCATTATGGTGAATACCTAAACCTAGAACTCTTTAATAATATTGAGGACAGAAATGGAAGAAGCTTGAATATGCTGCATATTGCACTATGAAGAAAAAATAAAATTCAATAAACTTCCCCATTTATTGTTATGAAAGGATCCAATTTGTGATCTAAACAAACTAATTAACCCACTCAAATCCCAAACAAAACAGCCTCAAGACAGATCATTAAGGTAGATGTGAATACCACAAAAACTCATTCCAAGTCTGCCATACCTCAGGGGTCTGGAGAGATTAGACATTGGGCTGTAAATGTTTAATGCAGCAAATAAAGGATCCTCACTACTGAAGACATTATAAGAATGTCATTGTCCTGAGGGGTTTTCACTGGTATTAGAAACCTGAAGGATCAAATAAATTCTTGGGAGAGAATTCTAAAATATTCAGGCATTTATATTAAGAGGTTTGGCTTTCATAGTATGGTTTTAATACAACTTTGTACAGAAGGATTTTCTTACCACACAAATCTAAGCCATGTGTCTCTTCAAATCCCTTTTCTTCATTGTACCAACAGAACTCACCATTCTTAGGTTTGTTGGTTGCTAGTTTTTTAGCAGTAGTGATCCACTTTTAAAATCCTTACATGTCAGGAGGTAAAACACAATGGGGGTTATCAGACATAACCAGACCACCTTTTAGGAGAAATTCGTCCCCTTTAGGCTCTCAGTTATTGCTCCAATACCCTGCCACGAAAAGGAAGAAGCTCTCTAAATCAGATGAAGAGAGAACTGATCAAAAACACCACAGGAAAAGGAACAGATTATAAAAAGAAAACTATAAAGAGCTGAGAACTGAAACTGGCAGGGAATGGATACTGGGACTAAGACCTGAACAATTAACAAGGATTCAGGATTAAGAAATAGAATAGGAAGCAGAGCTGAGAGATCCGTAAAAACAGATTAAGGCAGGCAGGAAAGACAGCCAAAGGGGACAATCTGGACTGAAAAAGTAAGAAGAAAACAAATCAGAAAAGCAGTTAAAAAAAAAATGGGAGAAGGACAATATGCACAGAAAAATCTCACAGAAAACATGACCCTGCCCATGGCAGGCGGGGTGGAACTACATGATCTGAAGGTGCTTTCCAACCCCTATTACTCTATAATTCTATGATTTCCTGAAAAGTCTGAAATGGAACCCAATGTTCTTGTGTCTTCCCACTCCTCTAAGGTAAATATGTATTTATATCTATTTAGAATAGAATCCCTCTCTTCTAGCTTAAGGGAGATCACAAATATAGAGATGACAGTCTCCCCACTAGCTCAAAAGACAGAGGACGGACTGTGCTGAGTGTAGATATGCACTATGTAGCATCAAGAGCACATTTAGACTAAGTATTAGTAAGAAACTTATTACCTGTGAGGATAGTGAGACACTGGCACAGGTTGCCCAGAGATGCTGCAGTTGCTCCATCTCTGGTGGCATTCAAGGACAGGTTGCATGGGGCTTGGAGCAAACTGGTCTGACAGTAAGTTTCCCTGCCCATGGCAGAGGGTTGGAACTGGGTGATCTTTAAGGTCCCTTCCAAACCAAACCATTCTATGATTCTTCTATAACTCAAGGATACGAGATGACATTTCAGTGGTTCAGATTTACTCTTTCCACCAAACCCAGGCAATGACATACCCTGTTAAATGAACATTACCTCAACTACAAAATCAAGACCTCAAAGTTAGAAAAAGCCAAGATTAAAGTTGCCTATTTTAGCACCTATGTGTATATTCATTCAGTTAAAGGCTACTGACTTTAATTATCCAACCACATCCTGTTTTTAATTCTGTTGACTCCTGTGTCTTTCTAATCTTTAAGAGAAAGAGAGAGATTTTGTGTGTGTGTCAAAGTGAGAAATGTGATTCTCTGTGCTCTCTGGACAAAGCCCACAAGGTCTCATCCATCAAAAGGCAAAAAGAGATATGTCCTTTGACCCAAGCAATGCCTTTGGCACCTTCCTCTTTGTTTTGTGATTTCTGTTTCAGTTTCAAACATTTATCGGTGGTTTGCATCTACATACACCAGTATGAGAACCTGGGAGTTCAGTGGCAACAGTTTCCCATATTTAAGTCACTCCTGACTTCTAACCCTCTTGGTTTCATTTTGCTGGGTTTCATCCAACCCTCTCAGTTTCAGAACTTATTAAATTGTTGCGACAGAGAAAAGCATGAACTGGTGCTTCCTTTACAAGGTGGAAGAGAAGGTTTGTAGCTACACAATCTATCTCATCTAAATCCATCCAGATCAAAGTTGCTTCCTGAAATAAGCACATCAATTTAGGTGGCTAATCTCCTGTGTCCTGACTCCATCTGCCAATTCAGGTTTCCTTCATCATGCTACCTAGTAGGAAGTCTTATAATTTCTTCTGCCCTTTACATTATGGGTATTCAGGATGTAAATACCAAGTCCTCAGTGTTAGCCTTTCCTTATTTATCCAGTGTTCTAAAGAAATCATATGGTGTATTCTCCAAATTAACTTCTCCCATCAGATCCCTGAGCTTTAAAGAAACAGAACATACATTCTGTAGATCAAGCATTTCATAAGCTCAAAATGACCCACCAACGTCATGCTTGCAGCCTAGAAAGCCAACCGTATGCTGGGCTGCATGAAAAGCAGTGTGGTCATGGTACAGGAGGTGATTCTCCTCCTCTACTCTGCTCTTGCAGATTGCATCTGCAGTCCTGTGTGCAGCTCTGGGTCCTCCAACATAAAAGGGACATGGACCTGGAGCAAGTCAAGAAGATTATCATGAAGATGGTAAGAGGGCTGCAGCACCTCTCCTGTGAAGGCAAGCTGAGAGAGTTGGGGTTGTGCAGCCTTTCAGTACCTAAAAGGAGCCTGCAAGAAATCTGGACAGGGACATGTAAGTGATAGCACAAGGTGAAATGGCTTTAAGATAAAAGAGAGAGTAGATTTATACTGGATATTAGGAGGAAATTCTTCACTACTAGGGTGGTGAGGCACTGGAACAGGTTGCCCAACAAAGTTGTAGCAGTGTTCAAGGCCAGGTTGGATGAAGCTTTAAGCAACCTGATCTAGTTGAAGTTGTCCCTGCCTGTGGCAGGAAGTCTGGAACCAGTTGATCTTTCAGGTCCCTTTTAACACAAACCATTCTATGATTCTGTGGTTCTCAGACTGTGGTAAGGGCAACAGTGCTATGAGGAAGCTACTCTGCACCTGTACACATCCCAAATTACAAGCTAGTCACTCCATGTACTTGATAAGAACTCCAAGGATGACTCCAAAACCCTCAGATAACCCGCTGAAATTAAAGGTAGACACACATGCATTATAGATATCTGACTCAATACAATCAGGGAGAGACAAGAATTCAGGGTTAACATCATGGCGTGTTACACCACCCACCCACAAAACAAAGAGGTTGCAGATAAAAGGACTTTTAGATTACAGATAGTTCAATTGTTATACATAGGAAACTGTTTTCTTCAAAAATTGCGTTTTAATCTAGTATACCATCTTATTCAAGAGGAGATAAGAAACAACTGCCTCAGTGTAAAAGAGTGTGGGAAACCTGGAACTGCTAGAGCTGAGAGTTATTTCTCAGTTGGATACGTCATACCCACTGCAGTTGGGTATGTTTTGTCCTTAATCTTGGTAATATTGAGCAAACTAAGATTGTTCTGCAAGCAATAGCATACAAAGTAAGAAATTAAAAACAGTAAAAAATGACATATTCTATTTTAAATAAAACAGCTGTGCTGTCACTGCTAATGGTGAGCTATTTTACGACTCCATCTTCATGGTGCAAATGTATAATAGTGTTGGCAGGAAGGACTGCGAAGAGTTGAAGACTACATGATCTCTAACTTGTTTATGGTTTTTGGTTTGCTGGTTGGCTTGTTTTGTTTTTTGTTTTGTTTTGTTTTGTTTTTTATTTGATTAGTTTCTGCACATACTTCTATTGTCAGGAATTTCTTATTAACATTGGAAAGGGATAACAGAGTGTCAAACAGAAAGATTTTGCAGTTTTAAAAATAACTCAATTGTTCCCCCACAATGCTTTTTTGGATCACACTTTCCTGCAGTAACAGGGAATCAGAGAGAGTGCACAGAACATATGCAAGCAAGAGAGACAGACTTACATTCTGTCCATCTAGAAAAAGAAGTCCAACGCACTTTATGAATATGATAGTTTTGGTTATGGTTATGTAATGTAATGTATAACTATCATACTGGGCAGAAGTGGTGAAGCAGGTAACAAGTGCTTGGGGCATGTATAGGGAGGTGTTAGAGAAGACAACTGCATTTGCAGAGAAGAACATCACAACATAACTAAAATGCTAACGTATCTCTTTCTCAAAAGGGTGCGTGAAAGCATTCACCCCTCCTTGCCAAAGGATCAATAAGCATCCACTGTACCACCATCAATCATCCCACAGACAGCACTGAGATGTTGACAAAAGAATGAATGAAGGAGAAAAGAAGGAGCATAGGGGAGGGAAAAAGTGTCAATTCAGAAACGGCATCCTCGTTAAATGCCAGCTGAAGTGACAAGGAAAGTAGAAAGCAACAGAAGGAGAATAGGCTAGAACAGTTGTGACCTTCAGGGGACAAAATGACATTCTTTAATTGCTCAGGAGGCTTTCAAAATGAGGTGTCTACCTCCAGCAGAGTGAAGATTAATCTTGATGGAACAGTTTGTATGACAAGTTGTTATATGTCAGGAAGTGCAATTTTAGGTGAAGCGGTTGATAGAATCAAATCAGTATTTCAAGTGAACAAGGGGAGTGAAAAGTATTTACTGATGGCTAAAATTACACAGATTATTACACTGATGTCAGAGCTTTCAAAACTCTGTTATGGAAACATGTAACACACAAAAATTATAATAGCGCTTTTGTAATTTTTCCTTCAGGGACAACTCATTATTAACTGGCTTACTTTTCCTGTTCAGATTGCTGCGAAGTTCTGGTTCAGTTTTCAAATTATTTAGGGAAATAGAAGTGGTTTTAATCCTGTAGGCAGGGAATGAATAGTATTCCAAAATTAAGTTGTATGTATCTGCATAGGCTGGATAGATATGTAAACTGAGTTTCTGTAAACAAGCATCTAATGAGACATACATGAACCTGAGAGCTACAGTCATGATGAAATAAGTTAACCACACCTACAGGAAGAGGCCAACAGAAGTGCTCTTGTATTTTGTTAGCGCACCAGTATTATCTGCATTTAAACTTCCAATTCAGACTGACAAAACTTCAGTTATTCACCTGACATGGAAATCTATTCATTTTCACTTCCCCCCAATATCTTTCTTTGACAAAGAAAAGAGAGTTGCTTCTCCTCCCTCAGCACTTTTATCCTTCTCCCTTTAGTCAAGTAACTTTTAGAGACAATGCTCCATGCAATGATTTGCTAATGAGGACGTAGACTGAACATTTATTTCATACGAGTATTTAGCATGCAATAGACCCAGCCAGGTAGTAATCCATAGGCCTGCCACCAGAAGACCATTTAAAATTTGTCCAATTAGCTGTGTCAAAGACTTACTGCAAATGATCTGCCAATGCCCAAAAGCAATCATTTTAACTCCTGGTGGACAAACATCTACTTTTTCAACGAAAACATTTTCGGCACACATCCTGCACATTAACAAATGTCTAAGAAACCTAAATCCAAATCTCAGAAGTGCTAGGTCATTCTCTGGGATTTTTTTTAATCTCATCATCATTGCCTTTTTTTGCAGCTGACAACAAATACACATTTACAACTGCAGTGAAAACAGTGTAAAAAGTTGTATATTTTGTGCAAGACTGTGCAAATGGTTTTGAAATACTAAAACCAAACACACACTAATTTTACATCCATAGTGAGAATGGATGAGGATAGTTCTCCTCACATGGGAAACCATAGGAAGAACCACAAAATAAACCAGATTGGTTTTGACTGAGTTTGACAGATGTGAGTTCAGTATAGCCTGATATCTAAAGGTCCAACTCTCAATTTAAACTGGAAGAAAATGGCTCCTCAAACTTGGTTTATGGCTCACTCATTTTTCTCGCTCCAGTGATGAAGGCTTTGATTATTTTAAGTATGAGCAAAATTCACTAATAGAAGCTTCATTAAAGGCTGTCAGAACCTATATTAAAATCTAAGCCATTTCAGTTCTTTTGTTGGAAGGTGAACTGGGAGAATAAGCAGGGGTAGGACTAAAGGAGTGAAACTGAAACAGTTTAACTATCTTTCAATAGTAAGATAAGCAAACCAATTAAAAGGATTGTCATCCTGTAATTACCAGAGTGCTCTGTAATATAGAGGGAGCTGAAGCTTTGTTGCACAACAAACTCTTATGCTCATAATTTTATATGAATAATGAGCCAGACGCATGAACAAGACTATTAAATTGTTATCACAAGCAGCCGTGTCCCTCATTGATTAATGACTCTGTGTGTCACCAAGGGAAGGAACTCTATTGTGGATTGTCATCATCAGTGCTGCCAGAGCAACCACTCTCTGCTTTTGACTTACCCCTGTATATGGCAATTAAACCATTACATGAGGAAACAAAACAATGGTTATTCTCTTTAACAGAAGACTGTTAAAGAATAAGAGACTGAGGAAGTCAGATTTGTTTCCCAAGATAAATGCACCTGAGCAAGAATCACGTTCAAGGTCAGAGCACATTCTTGATGTGAAATTTATCATGGTCCCACACTTTGCTTCAAATTTGATGCTAATCTTAAAATCTGGAACAGTTTTATATGCTTGCAGAATCCCGGAAGAACCAACAGAAAGATATGAATAAAAATCCACATAGGTGCTAAAAACACTTATTTTACAGTAAATAAAACCAACTTACAGATCACATAGTTAAGAAAACAGGTGAACTGACTATATATGCTCTTTATAGAGAGGTTATTTATAGAGAGAGAATATATATGTGCATACGCACAAATAGATGAACAAATATTCAAAAAATGCATATCTGACCCTGTGCTTGGAGTTTGTTATCATTGTTACTGATTTGGTTTTGGCGGGTTTTTGGTTAACACAAAATTTATGCATAATGTTCTACCAAAAGCAGCTACAACCCAGCTTCTTCAAACTTACAAGCTTCTCGGAGTTTCTCCTTGTCATAGTGTAGCCCCTCATATTCTTGTAAATTGATCCGGTTCACTCTGATCCGCAGGCGATCTGGGATGGAATGAGGACTGCAAGAAAAGAAGAAAGCTTCTTAAACAAAGTGTTCCATTGAAGAGCAAAATGAAAGCAGGATATGAATTGATTTTAACATTTTCTGAACATTATAATGAAAGAGGAAAAAAGCAAGCCTCTTCAAGGCTGGGCCAAGTCCTCATTACACCCATCGTTGCCTTTGAGATTGTGACTACCCACTGCAGAAGGACATAGACATTACACCTTAAGTGATAAGATAGCATTTGCTGTATATGTGGTTTGGAATTGCAAATTTTTTCATGATTTATCTAATCTCCATACACCTACCCCTCCCCTCTGCAGTTTGCCTTTTTGCGCATCCCTTGGCCCCTACCACAGCCAGTAGATCTGCCAAGCTGTGGTTCAAGACACAGATGCTTTCTTGGGAACTCTCTCAGGACAACCATTCTTCTGCCCATGAGAACATCCACCCTCATTCCTGGAGGATCCTCATTCAGCATCTCTGTTCTGGGAAAGGCAACAGAAATGTGGCAACGGGATTTCCAGAGTAGTGAGCCCAATACATAGAACCCAGAAGGACTTTCAAAAGCAAGTAACAGTAGAGGAACCTCATTTCAGCAGAATTCAACCATATCTATATATTCAGCTGTCTATATAATATTGAAACATTCAGTAGGTCCCTATCTATGAATTTAAGCATCAATATATTGATAGAAAATTGCCTTGAAAATCTTCATTTTTATTTCATTAATGCTTTCACATTATAACTAACCTATTATTTGATTTTTTAAGTTTAGCTGAATACTATGTAAATGACCTTAGCCACATTTACATTTTTGACTTTTAAAGAAAGACAGACAACCTATGTATTATAATGCACACAACAAATGTCTGTCCCATAGGAATTGGTCCCTCCGTCAGTTAAAAGTCTATGCTTCCACAAAAAGTCATCCATTTTCTCTGTTTTAATCTAGCTAGTAACAGAGCTCTGAGTGTGGTATTACTGCCTACTACACACACTGTCTCTAAAAGTTAAAATGAGCACTGTCATAAATATGCATATTCACTTCTTTGTCTCAAGTTTAAAACCTTTGACCTACAGCAGTTGTACTGCTAATGCAGGACAAGACACATCTCACAAATGAAAAGCTTTTTTTTTTTTTTTACGTTTTAAACAAATGAGCAATTTTCTTTTTTGGCTAAGAAAATACTGCAAACCTAAAAAAACACATGGTTTGTGGCCATCTCTTGGTAGAGCCACTGGGACTGCAATTACCAGTTATTTCAGTATTACCTTATTGTACACTTTGTTGGTATAAACAGCTCTGTCGCACCTGAACAGATGAAAATAAAGATTGAAAATCAAGTCCCAGTTAGAAAAAGCTCTATTGGCACAAGTGCTCTTTGCCTAAAAAGTGATAAGGTAACAAACTGAGGGTGACTCTAAACCTGGAGTGCAAGACGGCACACTAGAAGGAACTACACTGAAGAAATTCACATTCTGAACAGAAATTAGTGATGAAAAGGAACCTAAGATATATGAAGAATTGCCTAGAAGAAATCGTAAGTAATGAAAAAGAAATTCTTAACAGTGGCAGCAAGACTAAGACACTCAGAACCATATGAACTGTATAGGCTACCAAATATTCCCCGTGTCCTGACAGAGACTATTATATTCAAGCGCCCCAATATATCAGAAAACTCTCCATATTTAAGGCAAGCTTTTACAGTCTGATGACAGACACCTGGGATAGTAGCTTCCAGAACAGCTACAGGAGACAGCTTCAACACAAGTGCCATCATGTCATCCTATAAAGAGGCACTCTTCACTGCAGGCTCCACAGCTAGCTAAGAAACTTGAAGAAGATAAGTGCCTGTAAATGGAGGGGAAAGGTGGATGTATGGAACAGGAATATAATTGCACCTAGTCTGACACTTTTTTCTTCTTTTCTTTTTGAAACAAGATTAAATGTCACATTACTGGCTGAAGAAATGAACATAGTCTGGGGAACTATGTTGCCTTCCAAATTCTATAAAATGCAAGTTTTAAAAATTAAATTCTCAAGAGATTTTATTTTTAGCCAAGAAATAACAAGAAAATGTTTAAGTCAGAAAACACAGGACTTTAATTACGTGGTCTTTGTCTGAAGGGAGAAAAGGAATTCACTACATGTAGTAGGGTTCATGAAAACAGACTGACAGTTCTGAAAAGTGGAGACTTTAATGCACTGGTACAAGACAAGAAGAAGCTATGTTCCTTTCCCATAATGTTCTGCCACTGCACATTAGATGAAGGTAGCTCAGTCTTTCAGCTACACAGCCTGGAGATTGTTCATAGCTTCCTGTTCACAGATTGTTCACAGTTCACAGATTCCAGATTGTAGGTAGCTTCTAGTTTACAACCCTGTGATTGTTGGTAGCTTCCAGTTCACAACCTGGGGATTGCTAGTAGGTGTCAGGAAGGGACTGGTTGTGAATTACCTATACTTCTTTCAACTCAGCTGGGAGGAAAAAGGATGAGGAGACAGGTTTGTTCAGAATTTATTTGCAAATACTCTTTGCTCTGTCAGAATACAGGTGGTGTTTGACATTATATTATGTCTCACTGAATTCTATAACCTATTCAATACATCTTTGGCTTTACAATTTACTATATGGGTATTGATTCCTTGTGATACCAGACTGGCAATTGACACCAAGGGATGCTGTCCTCACCATCCACCTAAAGAACTTGTTCACTCACAAAATTTGTGAGCACCATACAGAGATCTATTCAGTGCAGCTGAGCAAAATGCTTCCACTATCAGTACTTCTGTAGTTTTTACAGATACTCTATAATAATCCATATTATTATACAAATTGAACAGTTTACTTTTTCAAACTCAGCATATTTAGAAAAAACAAAGACTAAGTTCATGAGTCTAGATAAAAGCTAATAAGAGGGTGACAAATGTCACTGACAGCAAATATTTGTACTGCATTAATAGAAATGGATGTTTCTAAACATTGTATAAAACAACTTGCTCAACTATAAGGAGAGGAAGAAAAGCTTTTCAGATAGAGCAGCAGACAATTTATTTATAAATTTGGGGAGATTGCTGAATTGCAATTCAACTTAAAATATTTAACTTTCCTACACTTAATATTCTTAAAATAGTGCATTGCATAGTAAATGAAAAGTAATTCAAACTATAAATGAATTCATTCCATTACCTCCTAAAGAATCTAACCAAGAACCTCATTCCTCAAACTCACTAATCCACAGAATTACATCCTACATCATACACCCATAGGACCATAAATACTGACTGGGGTCAGTTAAAACATTCTGTTTGTTCATGTTGATTAGTTATAATGGCTTCATTTAAACACAAACCTAAAATTTTCTCAAATCAGCAGCACAGATAGGCTAGCTCATGATACTGAATTTTATCTGATGAATTTTGATTGGCATGGACCAGCAGTGCACATTCAAGGCATTATGAAATAACAACCCAAATGAGCCGTGTAAAAAAACAATGCACATTATTTAGTTGGAGCAAACTACAAAAGATTCTACAGTGATGTTATGAGGTCTTCTCAAAATTACTCTGCTCATTGAAAAAAACAGATTTCAGTAAAAGAGAATTATTTTCTTTGCTTTGTTAGTTTAAAAATGGCTGAAAAAACACAAACAAATTGCATTACTTTCTATCAGAAAAACAGTATTTGACTTTTCCACAAGAATACAAATTACCACCTAGGTATTGAATAATTCCTATTGTAAAGTAAAATGCGTGCTTGCTGGAAATTCTTAAAACTTGTAGGCATTCATTAACATAAATTGTAACTTAATTTTGATGATTTTCCTGTGAAAAGGTATCCATCCCATGGTACACCAGATTACACATCAGAATTAGAACCACACTTTTTACTGGGATACGCCTTAGAAAGTGAAGGTAGGTGTGAGAAGGTGAAGACATAGAATCATAGGTTAGGGTTGGAAAGGACTTTAAGATTATCTAGTTCTAATCTCCCTGCCATGGGCAGGGACATCTCACACTAAACCATGTCACCCAATGCTCTGTCTAACCTGGCCTTCAGCACTGCCAGCAATGGAGCATTCACAACTTCCCTGGGCAGCACATTCCAGTGCCTCACCACCATCACAGGAAAGAATTTCTTCCTCATATCCAATCTAAACTTCACCTGTTGAAGTTTGAACCCATTACCCCTTGACCTATCACTGCAGTCCCTCATGAAGAGTCCCTCCCCAGCATCCTTATAGGCCCCCTTCAGATATTGGAAGGCTGCTATGAGATCTCCTCACAGCCTTCTCTTCTCCAAGGCTGAACAGCTCTAACTTTCTTATCCTATCTTCATAGGGGAGGTGCTCCAGTCCCCTGATCATCCTCGTGGCCCTCCTCTGCACTTGTTCCAACAGTTCCATGTCCTTCTTATGTTGAGAACACCAGAAGTGTGCACAGTACTCCAAGTGAGGTCTCACAAGGGCAGAATAGACAGGCAAGATGACCTCCTTTGACCTGCTGGTCATGCTCCTTCTGATGCAGTCCAGGATATGATTGGCTTTCTGGGCTGCAAGCCACACTGCCGGCTCATGTTCAGTTTCTCATCAACCAACACCCAAAGTCCTTCTCTTCAGGGCTGCTCTGAGTCTCTTCTCTGCCCAACATGTAGCCATGCCTGTGACTGCTCTGACACAGGGGTAGGACCTTGCCCTTATCATGGTTGAACTTCATCAGGTTGGCATCAGGCCACCTCGCATGCATGTCAAGGTCCCTCTGGATGGCATTCCTTCCCTCCAGCATATCAACAGAACCACACAGCTTGGTGTCATCGGTAAACTTGCTGAGGGCGCACTCAATCCCACTGTTCATGTCACCAACAAAGATACTGAGCAAGACCAGTATCAACACCAATCCCTGAGGAACACCACTCATTACTAGTCTCCAGCTGGACATTGAACCATTGACCACAACCCTTTGCGTGCTGCCATGGAGTCAGTTCTTTATCCACTGAGTGGTCCACCTATCAAACTGATGTCTCTCCAGTTTAGAGACAAGTCTCTCCAATTTAAATGAAATTTTAATAACAATTAGCTCCAATTTAGAGACATTTTTAACAACACCCACCATCCTGCATGAAAGTGCTTACCAAAGAAGAGATATGCATTCATTTCCCTCCTATGCCTGAACTATAGCATTTTAGGGATTCTAGAAACTTTACTATCACCACCACCCATTAAAAAAAAACACAAACAACCAAAACATTCAAACCTAAAGCCACGGAGCTTTGACAGGAAAAAATGAGGATGGCTTGTGGTTTTTTGTTTTTTTTTTTAATCACTTTCATTCTACCACTTGTGGTTCAAACCTGCAGAAGCAAAGCCACAGTTACATATTCTGAAATCCTCAGCAGAACCTGATCTACCTTCACTCACTAAGAAAACATACGCAGCTTTTGATGAAGCAATGACTTCCCCTTTCACCCCTATTAATCATGCAGCAATAGGCAATCCAGAATCCAGCCAACTCATTTGGAGCACAGCTGTTTTTTTGGAGGAAAAAGCTCCTCTTCCAGTCACCCAGGGAAGAAAACAGGCAAAGCAAGCTTGGGCTCTGCCTAAAGCTTGACACTCTGGCACAGCAACCTGATAACATTTCTGCCCTGCTACCAGCTTGATTCAACTGGGAAGATAGACTTAGAAATTATACATGCCCTACTGCCTATATCAATAATTTATGAAACCTGTGAACCATTTCTTATGCTTTGTGCCTGCATAGAGAAAGAAAAGAATAGTAATAAACAGTCCAACATCTCTACAGAATCCAGCAACAAATTTCTGATGGATCTTCTAGGATACAGCCTGCACCAGTTCAGGCATATAGATTTTACTATGGTTCAGTAAGCAGAAAAGGAAAAAGAAATGGAAATCTTCCATTGCCCCTCCCTCGCAAAAGATAAACTTTAGAAAAAAATCATGCTCCTCTGAGGCACACTTGTAGTGACAGATTAATGAATCACCTATCTCTTACAGAAAAAGTAAACATGCAAAATTAATTTAATGTACCAGCATTTAGAACAATTGTAAAATGGAAAGCAGCAGCCAGAGGAGAAATTTACCTCACTTTTGAGATAGCATTGGCAGAGCTTGGAAATGATACATTAAGAATTAGTATGGCTTTGGCAACATATATTTACTTAGAACATAAGAACTGCCACAACAGCGCAGAATCATCCAGCCGATTCTGATGGACAGATTTCAATGCTCCACAGAAGATCGCAGTTGTTTTAAAGCAAAGCTCTTGGTAAACTTTTTATTTACAAATTACACTTAAAAATATAAGCTCAACCACATAGAATCATAGAACAGTTAGGGTTGGAAAGGACCTTAAGATCATCTAGTTCCAACCCCCTTGCGATGAGCAGGAACACCTCCCACTAAACCACGCCACCCAATGCTCTGTCCAACCTGGCCTTGAGGACTGTCAGTGACAGAGCATTCATAACTTCCTGGGCAACCCATTCCAGTGCCTCACCACCCTAACAGTAAAGAATATTTTTCTCATATCCAAACTAAACTTTTTTCTTCTATTTGATAACTGTTATCCCAGATAAACCAGGCTAACCCAACTGTAATGAACCCTTTCGTACTTTCCTACCACAAGTGTCTGAGTGTTTTGCTATCTGAAGGCTAGACGCACGAATAAAAATAAAATGTGCTGAAGTACCAGGTAGAATCCTGGTCTTCGCTATCCTTCTCCTTCCTCATGCTAGCTGTAGGTCTCTTACACAATGCATCTTCTGATAATAATTATTCTACTTAAACTGAAGCCCAAACATTAAATTAGAAAAACTGACAAAAGATGAGACTCAGTTTCCTGTAACTCATGTAATGGGGAAAAGGAAGAAGATATACATAAGCATTTCTATCCTTAACTATGCATTTGAAAATAGTTCACTCTCTAACATTTTCGCCCTTATGCCTTGTCTCCTACCTTCTGTATTAGGCACCTCTAGACAATACCCAAATTCAGCTGATTCTGTTTGGTATTGGGATGTCTAAAAGCAGTTTATTTTTTATTATCCTTTTGATATTCACACTGATTTTATAGGCATACTCTGCTGCAATCATTACCCTGTAAACTCTGTAAGAGTACTATGTACTAAAAAAAATGATAATTTATGCACATTTTGTAACTAAAACTTAAAAAATAATAATCACATCATACCTATAGTACTTATTCCACTTGTAAAAGGATGACAGGAGCTATGCAAATTAATCATGCTTTATTTTTCAAATGGTAATTTTTTTCAGAAATCCTTTGCATTAACTATGCACTATGCAAAAGTACTCTCACATGTGCATCTTTGTGCATCCTCTTCATCCCTGAGCATCCAGCTGCAACATGCAAATCTTTACCTTCCTTTTAAAAGAGCCTCAATTGAAAATATCACACTTGTATTTAGTTATGCACCATGTGTAAATATTTGAAATGGATCATACTATAGTTCAACTGTCTCTGCAACAAAGACCATATGTGCTTAACACCTTTGGCTGCCCCAAATTTCCATGCATATCCTGCTGCAGAAAACCTGAAATGTATCTGAGATAGGCTGTATCCATCACCAGGTCTCAGCAGAATCTGCTCTGTTGTTCAGTACTAACTGGAACACAGGCTCTTTTCAATGTTGTTCCAAAAAAAAAGGAACAGTTCAATCTCAAAGCCATCATAATCTAAATCCAATTTCCCTAATACCTCATGGGTTCCTATTTTAATTTGCCAGACTCATTAATTGGCAAACACACTGCAGCAGCATGTTTAATCTATTTTTACAGATTTTAAGATACAGAACATCTTTGACTTACAAATTAGTTGGGGGCTCACAAGTCTCCCTCTCTCCCTGCCTTATGCTGACGGCTGATATCAAATGGGACATTCAAATGAACTATATCAAAACTTGAAGGTCATTTTCCAAGGGATATCCTTCAACTTGGGAACAATACCCATTCTCCCTGATGCACAGCTTAACGTCCTGTATAAGCAACAAAGCTTTTCTCAACTTTTTTCTTGAGGCTCGCTTAGCTTCTGGATCACTGAGAGAAGTTGTTTTTATTACTTCCTGCTTCTCAGCAGGGTACAGCAAATAAGACCCCAGGATAAGGCACAATGAGCTATAAATCTTTTTTCTTTGTAAAATAACAATGAGGAACTTGCAGCTTTCTGAAATTTCACAAAATTTTAGAATAGTTGAGGCTGGAATAAACCTCAGGAGGTCATCTGGTACAACCCCTGCTCAAGGAGGGAAACCTTACAGCAGGCTTCCCAGGACCATGTTCAGGCAGCTGTTAAGTACTTCTAATGGTAGAGATTCCACAACCTGTCATGTATGACCTGTGCCAGTGCTCAGTCACTTTTACAGTAAAACCACTTCTCCTGATGTTCACAGAGAGCCTGTGTTTCAGTTTGCGCCCATTGCCTCTTTTCTTGTAGCACAGTATTGGTGAAAAGAACCTGGTCTTGTCTTCTTTATGAGCTTCCTTGAGACACTGATGAAGTGTTTGACTGACCTGAGCCTTCTCCAAGCTAAACATTTCCAGCTCTCTCAGCCTATCCTCATAGGAGGAATGCACTTCAGTCATCTTCACCACCCTTTACTGGACTCTCTCCAGTAGCTTCATGTCTCTCGTGCTGAGGAGCCCTGAACTAGACCCAGTACTCCAGATGTAGCCTCACCAGCACTTTTTAGAGGTAAGTATCATCTCCCTTCATCTACTGACACTTCTAATGCAGCCTAGGATACTATTAGCCTACTTTGCCGCAAGTACATGTTTTGCTGGCTCATGGTCACCTGAGTGTCCACCAGACTATCAGATCCTTTTGTGCAAAGTTGAAGTTTGCTCTTTAAATTAACCAGTTTTTGCAAATAACTAGGTTTGTTGAACATGTATGAGCCATATATTGCATGTGCTCGGTCTTTAGAACAGATAATGTTGGTGGGTTTTCTTTCAACATTTACCACTGACTTTCTTTTATGAGAGAGTAGGAATCATTCTTGGAATTAAGTATCTGCTCAGAATATAGTTCTGAAATTTGATATTTTCCAGCATATATTCCAAATTCATTTCTTTCATAATCCTAACCCATTTGGAAAGATGTCCATTGTAAGAGTGGCAAAGCAAGAAGACAAAAGGGTTACCAACACAAAGCAAAATGTGGGGTTTGACTGAATAGTAAACCCAGCATTTTTTAAGACTAACTACACTGCCTTAGTTGACATATTATCTCAAACTGGGGGGTTTGTTTGGATTTTTAAAAAAGGCATTAAGCTCTTGAGTAATTTAGCTGCTATCTAGCAAATTAGTACAGTGAAGTTGCTGACAATCATGACCTTGCCAAAGTGGAGAGTGGTGTGTTCATCTTTAATGCAGCCACAGCCAGTGTCATAGCATTCCTCTGAGATGGGGGACTCCATCTTGTGTCTGAGGATCAGCTCCATCTGGAGGTATGACTTGTGGCTGAGTTTGTTTACAGCATGTTTTTGACTAAAACCAAAGGACAGAAATCTCTCATCTCAACTGTTACCAGGAATGGTGCCTGGCACTTTACTTCAGACCTGCCTGTTGCTATGGATTTGTCTGGCAACCTGGACTCTTGGCTAAACCTGGTCACCACCACCAGACATGCCCTGCTTATCTTACTCAGGTACTGTGCAATTGTGCCTTTCCTGGTAAGGCCACTGTCATAAGCCTGTCATGCCATCACCTGAGCTCTCACTTCCCATTTGTCACTGAAAATAGTTGAATCACACACAGGATAACAGGAAAATAAAACCCCAACCTATGAACTTTGAAATTAAGAAAAAGCCAGGTACTCACACAGTGAAGGAATCAGGGGGAGCTGAGACTCTCCTCAGGTCAACGGACTGCAGTTTATGAATACTATAGGCAGCAGGAAATGAGTGGCCAGTAGAAAGGCAGCACAAAGTGTGGACAGACAAGGAAAAGGAGAGGTGTGGGAAAGAGAAAGAGTAGAAGAGAAGAAAGAAAGAGAAGACATACAACATTTAAACAGAAACAAAAGGAATGTGTCACATAAAACTTGAATGAAGACACATGCAGAACTCCAAGTTCACACTAGGAAGCCAGGAGCAACAGAAGACATGCAAATGGAGAAAATCACTGCTACACAACACATAGGAGCTTTATAGACACAAGTGATGAGGACCAGTGAGAAACTACGCACACTGGTATACAAGAAAGACAAGGAGCCCCAGGATTTTTTTCACAGGCATTGAAAAATTTCAAGGTAACAGACTTTGAAAGCAGGTCCAGAAATACAAACATCAAAGCTAATATCTGGCTGGATGGAATTGTCTCCAAAGGTTGGCCAACTTTAGTTATTGTTTAAGAAAAATAAAATACCCTTACTGAAGATTTTCTATCCAAAATGGCAAATTGCTGTCTCCATTCTTCTTCCATGTACCTTAGGGAAACACATATTTTACATATAGTGACTCCCAAGACTCCTTTAGTGTTTATACTCAAATAGTCTCTTTGCTCCTCTCAAGCATATGGAAAATGTTTTATTTATAAGCTCTTTCTTCTTCTGTCTGTTCCATTATGTGGAGCATTTTTTCTCAACCGAAACTAAAAGCAGTGAAAACAGAATACTGTCTTTTGAGGTTCAGAAAGTGATCATTAACTGAAACCTACTGAGAAGCATACTAAACTGTACTTTCTAATCAGAAAAGGACTCCTGGAAAAATTGGACTATAATTTCTTTTATTATTCCACGTACATTTTGTTTATAGCTCACAAGAACCACATTCTTGGCTTGATCACAGAAAACCAGCTATATGTTGTCTCTTTTACATGTTACCTTGAGCAATAGGGGAGAATAGGAATGACATATTAGCCAGCAAGTCTTTTAAAAGGAGGACAGTAATTAACTCTTCAACAGAAAAAAAAAAAAAAAAAATGTTTCTCCTGACCTGAGTGTAGCAAAAATTTGCTTTTACTGGTAAAAATAGAAAAAACATATGGCAAAAGACACCCACATTTTTTTCCCCACAACCCCACTATCTGCCTCATTTTTATCCATAACCAAGTGTGAGCAGCATCACCTTGTCCTATATATTCTTTTCACCTAAGAAGTTGTTTCTGGCTTGAGAAACTTTATTGGGTTGTTACCTATCTCAATTACAGAAAAACGCATCATAGGATGAAGAAGAATTCATGCCTGCCTTTTGCATTTTAACAGCCTCCATTAGAAAATTAGAAATACTGTATTTACCAACTAACGACTTCACACTTCAAATCAAAATTTAAACTTATCAGAAAAGCACAATCCATAAACAGGCTATCTTCCCCACACAAGAGTAATTGTATAATCTGAATGGCACATCAAAACAGCTCAATTTTCCAAAAGGAAATACTAAAAAACCAAAAAGAATGTTTGATTAACACTAAGAACAGACATCACAAGTTGTCACAACTAGTCCATGAATAATTGGGGACAATTAATATAATGAGAAATTTGTTTCTGGGCAATTCAGTAATGAAAGATTAAGCACCTGAATAAAACAGTAATTGCCAGTAATTCACAGAGTTATGACAAAAAATGTCCTCTCAGAGCATCTACATGTTTTGAAGAACAGCAGCAACTAGGAAGATGGGCAACTCTTACATTTGGAAGAGAACCATATTTCTAAAGCCCTCTTGCTTGCAAGTGAGAGAAGGAAGCATGAAATTTCTGTTTTTCTCACTTGGCTACATAACATATGGGCTGTTCAATTCTAAGATACTATTATTCCATGGAAACTCAAGTCCATCCAACAAGGCAAACAACAAACTCACTATCTTCTCTAAACCCCTCCCCTAAACCTCTAAAACAAAGGAGAGCAGGGTAAAAAGTCAGAAAAACAGTGTAAGATTTCTTCAAATTAAGTCTTTTTCTACTAGTGACAGCATACCAGCTGAAACTCCAAAAAGCAACCCTATTGCTATCCTTATCTAGCAAAAATATCAATACTAACAATAATAGCAGCTCTTTGTTACTGTGACACAGATAATTTTTTTAACCACTTTCCTGTCAAGGAGTTCAAGAACAGCTGTCTAACAACTATGGATTGCTCCAGACCCACTTACTAATCTCACACATCTAATGTTCAGATGATGGTGATAACAGAACAATCTATCATATTCAATCAAATATAAGGCTTTCTGGGAGATTTCAATGGAACAGGGAGATGCATTGCAGATATCAAGTTAAGAAATGCAGATAAACATATGTATTTGAAAATGTTCTCTCTTGAAATACAGCAAATCGGCATCATATTGATTGAACTTGTTGCAATACTCAAATGTTTCCTAGAGTTTAACATGTGATTTACTTTCCATCGCACCAGGAGTTTCAACTCCTCTCTCTCCTTCTCCTTTAATACTTGAAAGCAAAGTACACACACACATATATAGACATAGATATAAATTTACACACATACCATTTCCAATACATGAAGATGAGACTACAGTTCCTAACAGATCATTTGTATTTTCCCAAAACGAAAGTCTGCAGCTAAATCAAAGGACTCTGACAGCAGCACAGTCAACCACAGCGCATTTAAATCAAGCTAAACCACAAAAAGCATCCTCTTGACAACCGGCATATACTATAAATCTGCATTTCCCTACAGCATTTTAAATTTAGACCTCGAATTCAAGCCTAACCATGCCAATAATCAGATTGAAACACCAGGAATTTTCTTTTCAGATTTGTATTAGTCTCCTTCACTGTAGAAAAAGATGCCTAGGATTGCTCTCTGCTCACTTCTAGCTTTCACAAATGATTAAGTCATTGTGGTTGGATGAAATTGGTCATTGCTGCCCACAGGCAAGCATCTGCTATTCTTCGTGGCTCAAGAGAGATGAGTACACCTTATGTATTTTCCAGGAAAATAGGAATTACATGTTACAGATGCAGGCTTTACTGAAACTTAAAGCATTAGTCTCAGTAAGAGAACACAGAGTGCTAAATTGAATACACTGAAAGCAACCAGGGAGGCTTTGATTACATGAGCAGATTGAAAATCAGTAGATGACAAGAAGCTCTAAAGGGCTAAAGTTAAAGCTTGAAGTGAAGCAATACATTCCATTAGATGATACTGTTGAAGGACACAGACAACCTTTAAGATGCATGAAGTGAGCCTGAGACCTTGCCTGTTTTTTTCCAGGTATATTAGTCTAATGAAACATTATATCTTATCATAAGCCTTGCCTCACCATTACACCTGCAAGAGCAAAATCCTCCACCTATCTTTCCAGAAAACATAAAACCTTTGTGCATGGATGTTTGAATGAAATGGGGATCCTTGACCACTTTAGGTCTATAGTTCAGTATCTTTGCATAAGGGACAAACTAGATTTCGACAATCTGTTACAGGGTGTCCAGTGGAGCTTAAAATGCAGATCAAAAAAGTTGATAAAAATTAATCAAAAGAACTTCCAGGGCAAATAACATACATATGCAGAGCTGTCAGAAGCTAAAACGCACACTGCTGAGCCTGCACAAACCTGTCTCAATAAATAACTGAATCATACCTTCCTAAAAGCAAGACAGAGGTAACCCAGAAGATAAAAGAATAAAAGAAAATCACATATTTGCAATAGAGTGGAAAAGGAGTTCAGAGATAAGAGAGTAATTTTTTTTTTTTTTTAAATGCACTGCAAGTCAGTACATGCAAAATTGGTGACCAAATATGCTGCCACAAACAGGCCTCTTGCCATTAGGACATGCACATATCCAACTCACTCATTCAGCAAAGGCATAGATGTTCTCCTCTTGCTCTTTTGCACCATGTTAGCTTGGTTCCTTAAGGAGATCCGAATGAGTGAGGGAGCCAACCGACATGGTTCACCATCCACTTGCATGGGGATAGACTTGTATGTTAAAAGTGTCACCTCACGGCACTGATGCAACCTCTCTCCATGACCACCCACCTGGAGAGCAGCCTACAAAAGAACAGAAAACAAACAAATAGTTCAATAAACAGGAAAGAAAACAAAAGATACCTCAGAACAAGTAGTTGAGGCTGTTAATAAATCCAAAATGCAGTTCTACTGACAACATCCATTACACAGTATCCCATGCATGAAGCATTCTAACAAAGTACAATGAATGCATTTTCACTATAAGATTTGTAAAGTAGTACTTAAAATTTCACAAAGAAAAGTGGTGGGCAGCAAACATATCTAACAATACACACTGCACGTCTCATCACATACACACACACATGTGCATGTGCAAATGAATACCTGTGTTCATTCTTAAAGATTTCAATTTGGTTCTGTTTGTTTGTTTTTTCACTAACAGTAATGTTACTAATTATTTGCTCTTTCAAACGAGAACCCTAATTAACTACATCTGCAAGACAGAAAATGGTTTTTCCTTCCTGAACTGAACAGAGTCCTTAATGTGAATGAGATAAATTTAAAATCATTATCATGAAAGCTTACAGAGCAACTCAACCTTGAGATTAGATAGGCTGAAAAGAGCAAGCAGAAGGATCTCATTGAAAACAAATAAATATTCAAGAATTCATTTCAAAAAATGAAACAAGGAGAGCAACGAGCAGTTCTTTCAAGTTGTAGGCAGACGTGTTTGGGCAGAAAGGTATTTTTTTAATTAGTATGATTATTGTGTGAGTATAAATGCTCATCTACCAGATGCAGAAAAAAAAAATCCTTTATTAATAGAGAACAGCCTAAATACAAGACCTTAATCCTGCTCTCTGTGCTTAATACAATAGATCAAGTGATAATATGATCAATAATATTCATAATAAATACTTCTTATAAAGTGCCTCTCTTCCTTGGCCTCACAGACCTTTCTGATTATGACCAAGCACATCTGGAAGACATGTAGAGCAAGTTAAGATTGCATTAATAGTCTAGGGTTACAATGGTTCCTCAGCAGCACAGCCAATGTAGACTTGTAGGCCCTCAATTCTGAGCTGGGTTTCCTTTAGAGAGAAACAGCAGCTCAAAGGGACCTACTACTTTAATTAGTCCCACTTAAATTGTTGTTAGCTTTTGAGATCACTCAAGCCACTGCAAGTATTAGATTCACATTAGTGGCAAACCCAAAAAAAGCTTCCAATTGAAAACTGTCAGTTGGTATATGCTAAATAGTATGTTTGCCAGGATTTTCAAAAGCACACACCAGAATCTTCACAAATGAAGTAATAAAGGTTCTTTACACAAGATCTACTCAGCTAACAATTTTTTTTCTTACTTGCAGGTTATTTCCCTAATCCACTAGATTCAATGAAAAAGAGAGGTCAAGATTACTGATAAAGACCACCGTTTGCTTTTGCTTACTTTGAAGATTAGATTTGTCTGAATTTCTCTTTGAAGAAAGAAAAACCATTGTCATGGGTATTAACTGAAAGTGATATGGTCTGAGGTCAGGTCACACAACAAAGTGTGTGAGTTTAGTGAAAACAGGCTTATCCATGTTGGTTTTAACTTAGTCCACACAAGACATAGTGGCAACAAAAGCCTAAAAGTATGGACTTAAAGGTGATCTATGCAACCTGCCAGGAAGCCCAGTTATGTGCCTTCTGCTGACCACACTAATTTCAATCTACAGGGATTTTAATAGATTAATGACAGCACAAGAATAAATATCAACTCTCTGACTGTCTTTAATCACTCTCTGAAGAGATTGTCACTGTGTTTGACCACTGTGATAGAAGGACACTAGGGTATTTACAGTGAGACTGCTTTATAGCAACTCAGCTTTAAACCCACTTTAAGGACAGCATTGAGAGAAAGTGCACTGACAAAATTGTTAGTGGAATTTTCTTTCTCTAGCAGAACTAAAAGGAGACAAAACGTTTGCATCAGAAATATTAAAAAAAAAAAAACAACAAACAAACAAAAAAAACTTTAAGCTATAGATTGAAATATATAGAAACTAAAATTAAACAGCAGTACTTAATGTGATCATAAAACATTGCCACAATAAAAACATGTCTGCATGCTGTCTTTTCTGCCATTTAACTTGGGAGCGATACGCACGCGAGTTAGCCATATTTTGCAAATAAATTTTTATTCTTAATTAACACTTCTTTTATTAGAAAACTACAATTTGTCTCCTTCATTTAACAGCAAAGCTTTTTTTGGCCTTGGCTGAATATGTGGAATCATGGTGGCTTGCACTCAGTAGCACAGCCCACAGAATTCACTGTGTCTGGAAGTGCATTCAATATACTCACCAGTGAGGCCATGGTGAACCCAATGACTTCAATGTAGCCATCATCATGGCGCTGAGGCTCAAAGTCTCTGTGATCTCCAGGGTTTCCCCAGGGCATTGTGCCAGCACAATACCTACAGAAAAGAGGTTTGGAAAGCAAGATTTGAGGAAGAAGTTTGCCCTGAGGTGTCCTGACTAGCAACGTGACTATTAGCCTGCTCTTTTGTCCTCCAGAATTATCCAGATATACCTTTCAGGATTTGATTCAGGGACAATCGAATGTGATCTGACAAGGGCCGGACAAAAGGAAAAACCTGACTCTTGTTTCCAAGCTGGTACAACATCCATAAATGCATCTAACATAATCTTTAGCAGGATCCTCTGTGAGAGGAAAATGGGAAAAAGCCAGGAAATAGGTAACAGCAGCAGCAATTTTTTCTTCCAGCTTGCTTTGCTTTGTGTAGATGAGCTGTTGAGCTAGAAAGCTGCTTAGCTCCTCTGCTAGGCAGGCATGAGGCATCTCCACCCTTGGAGCTTTATTTCTTCTCTCTCTACCATTAAAAAACAGATATAAAAGTGATCTGAGAGTGACAGAATGGGGAACTTTGGAGAGGCAATACCAAGTAAATAGAAGCTTGCAGTGAGGGAAGTGCAGGACTAAAAAGATCGAAAGCTTGGGACTTCATGTGGAGCAAAGTGGTAGGTTGTCTAAAGCAGTGGTCCCATAAGATGGACAAACTTACCACAAGGAGTGTGAAAAAAAAAGTATACAACTGACAAGACAATTAGGGTGAAGAAAATGTTGTTTGTACATTTAATAAATAAGAAAAACACTAAAATAATGTTTGTTCCATTTTTATCACATCCTTTCTTAATCTGTTGTGTATGGTTTATAATGTATGCAATATATTAGTAGAGTTTTTATAAATAAATATACATATATTCGGATGGTGCTAAAAATATTTTACTGATAGGGATACACAGACAGAAACAGTTTTGAGACTATGCTCTAAATAGCAGGAAATAGACAACTTTTAAGAACATACCTACATTTCTATTTGTGACACTTTCTAACATGCTAAAACCCAGCATTTCTTTCAACAGCTTGGTGTTCCTTTACTGAAAAAACATTGATTCTTCCCATCCTGCCTTCCCTGCTTTCCAGCCTTTTTCCACACTTTGCTTCTGATTAAGCGAAAGCCCAGGCATCTTTACTATCTTGCTTGCAGGTTAGGTGCACAACTTTTGTTTTGCCAATTGTTGTGCCAATTTGTACAAGTTTGCTTGCCAATCACTTCTACTATCACTGTATCAGAATGTTCAACTTTGCTAACTGAAAGTATTACAAGCACCTAGATCTCAAGTTGGCAGCACAGTGGCAATACAGTTCCTTGAACCAGTCTAGAATAACTTGCAACTAAGCAAGCATCTGTCTTGAACTTACCTGGGTATGTTTAAAAACACTATACACTGGAACTTCAGCTCCTGGATCTTTGGAGTCAGGTCTGTACCATCACACTACAAAGCCAAAGTGACAGAGCACAGAGAAATTGCTGAATGGAGCCACAGACAAGAGAAGTGTTGCTGCTTTGTAACAACTTTCCCAAGACTTTCCTTGGAATGTGTTGCAAATGTCATGCTCAAAACTGAAAAGTAACAGAGCCATTAAACTCTCACCTCACTCTTTCTCCATTCCCCCCATTTTCCCACAATACTATGACAGAATTTCTTATACTTACCACAACTTTAACATGTTTGGATAAATCTCTTGAGCTTCTTTGCAGAAAGTCTGTAAAGGCTGCCTGCAACAGAAACAAGTGCAGGAATTTTCATTAGCACTTTCTCTCTTTTCTTTCCTTATTTCTCATCCCACCACAGAGCTAATTACCAAAATGCCATTCTTTTGATGTAAATTCTTGCTCACATATTTGTTTCCATATTTAAGGCACATGGGTACAGTGGGAGTCATCATCCAGAAAGACATCATACATCATGCATTATGAAATCAGTGTTTCTCTCAACTACATTTTTGAATAAGTTTTGTCAATGTACCTCCTAAATGCAGAAGTGGGCAATTTTATTTTGTTTTCATAATTAATTATGAAAAGTAATTATTCAAAATAGCTGATCTCGGTCTTCCACTCCTGTGACCATATATCCAAGACTACCCTCAAAGCTACAAAGATACAAGCCAACACTTTGGGAACTTCTCTAGGAAAGTCAATCACAATGTGTTTCCCAAACCCTGAAAAGGGCAGGCTGGCTTGTCCAGAATCTTACGAGCCAGAAGCAGACGGAGCAACACATAACCGGTACTATGTCCAAAGAAGTGGCATATCTTTCACTTGCTAAGCTCTGCAAAGCAATAGTGCTTCACGCAGTTTTCAGCAGACACATGTGTGGCATTACCAGAAACAGTATATATGCATTTTAAATTGCAACAGGCAAGACAAATTGGCATGGGCTCGTGATGTGAGAAAGGGAGGGGAAATGTACTTCAGAAAACACCAGACCAACTAAGCATCATTCTGTAAGACAAATCACAACTCACCCCTGCATAAAACATTTTATTTCTAAATCGGCTGTTGAATTTCTCTGGATTTGCTTCTGTGAAAGGATAAAAAGGAGAAATAAATACACCCTAATAAAACAAGTAGACTCCATTGTACCTTCATATTCCCTGATAGCACTATAGTGCTTTTAGCACACATCACTCTAAAAACACAAATAATTTTTTTCTGGGGGCCCAGAGACCACCATCTGCTCCATTTTTTGCTATCAGATCTCAAAACATTGTTATTGATATTATTACCTTTTCTTGCAGAGGGAAAGTAGAAATTTGACATAGAGGTAAGAGGAATATAATCCGTGTATTTAGCATCTCTCAGACTATTCATCTTTGATCCCTCAGTATCATTTGTGAGACTTCTATTTCTGCCAGCACAGAACAGACCTCGAAGAGTTATTAGAAATCCATGAAACACCCATGCTTTGAAGCAGGAACAAAGCACTAATGAATTAAAGGTGAAACAGATACTTAAATTCTGATGCATTACAAAGAGGTACAGAGGAATAGTCATCTCTGCTCAAATATTCCTGCAGCAAAAAATATAAGTGGTTACTCTAAAACCTATTTAGAGAACTGTTTCATTTTGATTAGACTCCAAGAGATGGAGAATTTTAATAGTCTAATAGTAATGCACATCTAATGGTTAATTATTCTCAATGTTAAAATAAATGTGGAGGTTTTTTGTCATCTTAAACTTTTCAGGCTTTGACTGCCAACTGCTGAATCTTATTACATTTCCCTTAGATTAAAGAGCCCTCAACTATCAGATATCTTCTCCTTGAGTAAATACTTATAGGCAGTGATTAAATCACCTCTTAGACTTCTTTCCAATAAGCTAAATGGAGCTCCTTTAATCTCCCAGTATAAGGCACATTTCCCAGAATACAGGTCACTCTTGTTCCTTCTTGGAAACTGTTTTCCTAGTCTGTGGCATACAGAGATTTCAGAAGCAACCCTTCTGACACCATATTCATTAGCAGTACCAGCCACCTACATTTTCTTAGTGAAACTATTCCCTAAAGAAGACTACTTTATAGTTAGTGAAATCATCTGACTACTAAGATAGTTCTTCTGGCTAAAATATCACACTGGTGTGAACACTTCCAAATTACTACTTCACAAATGATCACTTGGAACAATGCTTCTAGTTCTCCTTGAAGTCACTACTTCTCACAGCATGAGGCTCCATTTTGTAAGAGTTACTTTGTGTTTCTTGTTTGATTGCTTACCCTAGTACTGCATCATCCATTTGCTGCATCACAGATGAGCCTGGAACACAGTCAAGAGCCACTTCTTCAAACAATTAATTTAACCTCATAAGTAAATCTCATCTCTGTTACTGAGCTGACAGCTCTTCACAAAAAAATCTCAACACCCCATGTAAGAAGCAGGAGGCTCCTGAAGGCTCAGTGCTGCATTCTCTGATGTGGCTATCCCTGATGGCTCTGGGTAGCAGCCACCAGAGCACTAGTTTTTACATGGAAAAATACAACAAATACTGATCTGAAACAAAGCCCCATCTTAGAATAGAAAAGCAGCCTTTCTGAGGTCACGTACTCAGCAGTCCTTCGACGCACTTTTACTTTTGACATAGCACATGAGCATGGGTAGGGAGAAGGGAGTCTTTCTGTGATGTATAATAAAACCTAAAGTTGATTAGAGTGCAGCTTTAATCCTAGAAGTAAATCACTGACTGCATATCCAAGGCTCATTCCATCCTCATCACTCTCAAGCCATTCAGGGAGTAGGAAATGGAACATGGTAGACTGTGGATGTGTGTAGGGGAGTAGGTGTCCTGCAAATGAACAGTCCTGTATGCCCAGGGGTCAAAGAGCATGTTAACAGGAATAAAGTAAATTCATTCTTCCTTGCTCCACAAAAGCATAAGGATAACAAGGGATGAAACTAGAAAGAATTTCTGCCAAGAACACTTCCTGAAGAACCAGAGCTAAATATGCTAGGCTTGGAGCCACCCTCAAGGCACAATCTGATTAGTCACAAAAAAAGGGTAAAGGTTGCCATGGAAAAGGCCACATTAATGTACAGGTTCCTCTGAGCTATCACAACCCCTGCTTATTCCAAATATAAAAATTGACCAGTCTATATTGCAAAAAGTGCCATGACAGGCTGAAAGTTGAATTTCATTTAATTTGGTTTGGCAGGGCGATGAGGGCATGGTGTTTTTTGTTTTAATACTATATGTGATTATAATAGCTCCACATAAGCAACTACATACAAACACTTAATAGATCAAGTGCTACTACTGTGAAAGTGCTTTAAGTTTTGCTGGAGTTTCCCTGGATTCTCATCAATTGTAAATGAGATCAGAAGCTGTTTTGGACTGCTTAATTCATAGAATCACAGACAAGTTTTGTTTGGAAGCGACCTTTAAAAGTCATCTAGTCCAAACCCTCCTGCAGTGAGCAGGGACATCTTCAGCTAAATAAGGTTATTCAAAGCCCTGTCCAACCTGACTTTGAATGTTGATAGGGATGGAACGTCTACCACCTCTCTGGGCAACCTGCGCCAGTGATTCACTACACCCACCACAAGAAAAAAAACATTCTTCCTTATGTTTAGTCTGAATATACCTTCTTTTATTTTAAAGCCATTATCCCTTGTCCTATCACAACAGGCCCTACTAAAATGACTGTCCCCATCTTTCTTACAAGCCCCCTTTAAGTATACAAAACCCACAACAAAGTCTCCCCAGAGCCTTCCTTTCTCCAGGCTGAACAACCCCAATTCCACATGAAAAACAATAAAATCCATACACCAGTAACACCCTCAAGGCTATAAGATTTCTCTCCTAAAATACATAGGAGAGAATATACTTTGTGTATTTTAGTATTCAAGAAGATAAGAAAGACCAGCAGTAATGACTTGTAAGAGCAGACACGAGGGTTATGAAAAGCCACACATACCCACTCACAGAAACATAGCTTGCTCCGTAAAGTATTTTTTTTTTTTAACCCATGTATATGTTTAAAACACTGGCATCCCTGAAATAACATCTATTCTTTATAGGGCCCCGTAAGTTCATTATTAAATAATGTCTTCAGTAAGTGAGTAAGTAGCCATGCATTTCATCTATACAGTATTTTCACAGTCACATTAGCAATGCATACTGATATGCATTCATAAGAAAATGCATACAGCTGTCATAATTTCATTCCTGTGCCCTTTTGTGGCCCTTCATTAAGATTCCTAAAGCTTGAAGCAGTCTTAAACATTATAAAATATGCATTAACTCATTCCATCATATATTCTGCTCTTTATTCAGCATGTCATTAGGGTGCTATTTTTTCATCTTGAAATGACACTGATAGTATGAAAGTGAAGATAAGAGAGGTTGATCCAGAAAAAAATACCTGCATATGAAGCTGAAATAATCAACAACTGAACACAAGCAATTGAACAGGGTCTGTTTATATAGGCATGCTTGCCTGAACTATAGTTACCATCAGTCCAAAGCCCACCTGTTAAGCCACATTTGGATCTGTTTGGGGTGATATAACTGCCATCAGCAAAGGGACAAAAAAGATGCTACAGCAGCTCAAATTCCTGACAGTTTTGTGAACATTAAAACCTTTCACTTGCATAGACACACTTTGGATCTGTACCAAATCTAATGGTATTATGCTCTACTCTTACATGGGTAACAGCTGTTCAGCTTAAGACCGCAATTATCTTCCTGCTGCTTCCACAGTCTAGCAGATTTTCTCCTCCCTCCACCTCCACACTTGCACCTGACTTATATTTGTTTTTCTTTCTGCTTTTACTCTGACACTTGTGCATTAGCATAAACTTCTTTTATAACTGTACTTGGTATACATAATTTTGAAGAGCTCCCCTTTTAGCTCTTTTGCTCCAGTGAATGCCATTTTTCCTTGCACTTTTTTTTCGTTTTAAAAACATTAAGTCCCTTGGAAACTCATGATATGATCACTTCCTTCCTACTTGTATGTACTGTAGGTTTTTATGTTCCATATTTCCTTCTGAACTACAAGAACAAGATGTTAAATTGAACACTGTTCGTAACGCACAAAATAAATGCCCCTTTTCAAGGCTAAGGACATAAAAAGTTTCTATTACCTCTAGATTCATGGAATTCCAGTGTAACATGTGCATCAAATCCAAGGCTGAAGTAATTATTGAAGACACTGAGAGGAAGCTGTGTTCAGACAATAAAAAGATACATAAAAATAACATGAATTAATCATTCCATGACACATAAGGAAATAACTACTTTAAACCTGGCACCTTAGGAAAACCTACAAAGAAGAAAGTGGCAGATATCAGGGAAACATATGCAGAAGGTTGCTCTGAAGGTTAGCAATGGCTTGTGGAAGAGGATCATGCACAGAAGCCCAAAGAACGCAAACAGTGCTCTATGATCACGTATGAGCCTTTGTAAACCCATCAAAGGATTCCTTATGGTGTTACTGACATTTCCCATAATGCTGCTCCACTTAACATGCCAGTACAAAAGTTTTCCTAATTGCTGGCACTTCAAAATCAGTATGGTGAATGAAACTCAAGATGTGTTTTTTTGTGTTCCCAGTATAACCAGGAGCAGCGCAAGTCCCAGACAAGAAGGCTTAATTCTTTTCAGGATGCATGGAGCAGGGAAGCACACATCTGGCCTCCTCATCATCATGCATGCCCAGTAGGGCTGCAGAGAGAGAACAGTAGTATCTGATAGATAAGCTGGAAATCACAACTTAAGAGGAAAATGGTTAACAGAATAATATTTTATGATCCTAACACTTTCAACAAGTCCAGCCCAAATGACATGTCACTATAAATGTGACCACCATGCAATTTTCCCAGTCTTCAGTTATCAAGATCATAGAATCATAAAATAGTTAGGGCTGGAAAGGACCTTATCATCTAGTTCCACCCCCCCTGCCAGGGGCAAGGACGCCTCCCACTAAACCATGTCCAACCCAGCCTTGAACACTGCCAGCAATGGAGCATTCACAACTTCCCTGGGTAGCCCATTCCAGTGCCTCACCACCCACACAGGAAAGAATTTCTTCCTCAGATCCAATCTAAACTTCCCCTGTTGAAATTTGAACCCATTATCCCTTGTCCTATCACTACAGTCCCTCATGAAGAGACCCTCCCCAGCATCCCTATAGGCCCCCTTCAGATATTGGAAGGCTGCTGTGAGGTCTCCACATAACCTTCTCTTCTCCAGGCTGAACAGCTCCAACTTTCTCAGCCTATCTTCATACGGGAGGTGCTCCAGTCCCCTAATCATCCTCGTGGCTCTCCTTTGCACTTGTTCCAACACTTCCATGTCCTTTTTATGCTGAGGACACCAGAACTGTACACAATACTCCAAGGGAGGTCTCACAAGAGCAGAGTAGAGGGGCAGGATCACCTCCCTTATTCTGCTGGTCACACTCCTTTTGATGCAGCCCAGGATACAGGTGGTTTTCTGGGCTGCTAGATACACTAGTGGAATAAAATTCTACATCCTGGTTTTACTTTTGTCCAGTTTAGGGATAGATGATAGTCACAGGATTGCATCTCCTGCTACCAGAGAAAAAAACAATGACCTTTCAGATAAAATACTAGGGATTTTTTTCAAGGATTTAGTTCTTGAGATGAATGCTCAATGGCTGTGAGCTTAAACCGACAAATAGATGACTAATATAGACCATATTTTGCCTACCTCTGGAAGCACTGACACATGAGAACTGCAAAATGAAGAGATGCGACTAGAGAATTAAAAAGTTTAAGAGCTTCCCCACCCATGCAGTTTACAGCATAGCCCAATGATGTTCTTAAGCATTTTACAACCTCTGTGGGGAAAAGGAGGTGCTAACCTTACGTGCCCCATCCTCCAGCTCATCCTGTGGCAAATCAGGGTTGCGCTCAACCTGAAGATTCCAGCGGTCCAACTGGACAATTGTCCCATCTTCTACATGGCACAGGATCTTGGACACTGGCTCATCTGTATAACCCTAACAGCAGAGTAACAGCCATGGATAGTGAAAGCAAAGAAAGTCAGTCACCAATTACCTCTCTCTTTCAAGCAGGCCTAAACCACCAGATCATATGTTCCTAAGAGCTTTTCAAAATATTTCTAAATTTTGATATACCAAGCATTTTAACAAGCTGCTGCTGAGGTACACAAGTCTTGATCAGGCAAATTAAGGTTATAAGGAGAGGAACTCAAAGTGTACTTGCCATGCCTGGAATAACTCCAGTTGTGTGGTTAGGATAAATACAGAGAAATAAAATGTAAACTCTACTTAAATTAGAAGCCTGTATGTCCTCCTCATTACTTGGCCTGAAATATCAGACAGATACATCTACGTACCACATTCGTTACAACAAATAGATCATTAGTAATTCAAGATCCCAGACTGGAAACTGAACCGAACTGTTGTGCTTAACTGAAGAAGATCCTGAACACAGCCCTGCCTGCTCTTTTAGCTAAAATGAAATTCCACCCTACACAACTAAACCAGAGCAGCAAGTTCATAGCCTACATAAGGGTACCCCAGTCATCACTTACCCCACCCCAGTTGAGAGTGCGGGCAAGGTCATTCCCAGTGCCAAGTGGAAGGACAGCCACAGGAGGTGGGGGGCTCAGTTGCAGCTCATCGAGGATGGAGAGGATCCAGCCTACCTATAAAATGGAAAATGCGGAGAGTTGTTAGTCAGGAAGATTAAAGGGAATAGAAGTGACGAAAAAGAAAAAAGAAAAAAAGGAGAGACATATTTTGATGGCAGTTCCTTTACACAGAAGATCAATTAAAAAAGAAAAGGAAAGGGGGAAATTACAATATCTGAAATTTAACTCTACAACTGGCTCATCTGAGGTTTCACCCTTTGGAAAAAGGTACAGCAGTTTTCATGAAGCTTCTGTGCAAGCAGAAGCAATGGGATGTAGCCATCTTTAACAGTACACAGAGATACTGAAGAAAGGGAGCACATAAGTTGCTTTTCTTTAAGCAGGAAATGAAAACACGTAGAATTACACTTAGTATCATAAGGCTGCCTAAATGCTGCTCTGAAAAAATATTGTATGCAAAAACGAATGAAGGATAATATGCATAATTCTGCCAAAGAAAACTTAACCTTTGACAACTGTTAGGAAAGAAAATGTGAGGCACACTTAAAATGGCATGGTATCAGAGAGCGTGTCCTGGAACAATGTCCAAACAAAGTCAAGCATGGACCTGCCAGCAGGTGTCCCATTCCCCAGACAATAGACCTTAATGATGACTTATATCACTCCGTGTAAAGTATTTTATATATATATTCTTGCCATATGTATGTACCTATATATATAAAAGACTAAAAGGCTAAAAGAATAATAGATAAAATCTAATCCTCAATGCTGAAGGCTTTGGGTTAGAATAATGAATCTGACTTTTTTGTATTGTAAGCTATTAGTTAGTTTAGAAAGCTGTTTCTGTCTCCTGACCCTTTTCTGGAAAACACAAAAATTTCCAACAGAAATCTAGCCAGAAGGAACAAATTACTGTAAGATACTTTGTTTTCATTAAATTCCAAGAGGTGAAAGAATTGTTGCTAAAGATGTTATCAAAACTTTTATGACTGAAATTCTTGCTACGAGAAAATAAAACTATTTTATAAACTATTTCTCACCTTCAAAAGTCAATTACAATCTGCAAAACAACCCGTGTTGCATTTTTTAAATAAAGAAGAAAAAAATTAAAATGATAAAAATCTGTATTATTTTTTTTCCTGATGCCAATATTCAAAGATGCAGTCTCTGCTACAAATGATCTGAAATATGATTTCGAATAAATTCTTAACCCAAACTGGGATGGCCTTCACAAAAGGCATCCGGCCTAACACAGACATTCGGAATAATAGCTCAAATCTGAATGACATCAGATGGGGTAGCCTGATCAATATAGCAACCACCACAGTACTCAGTATTCTACGATATATCTTTCTACAAGACTTTTGATGGAAAAATTTAATGTTGTATATATAGTATTTATGAGACAGATATTTAATTAGACTTATTGTCTAATTATTATAGCATTAATCTGAAAAGTGATCCCATATTAGAGCTCATTGTCTGATAATAGTCATCTTGAATTAAAATTCATGAACTTGGATATCACCAAAAGGTACTTAAGTTTATCATAGTCCCCACAGGACAACTAAGCAGGGTCCTTAAGTGATTTTCAGAGGTAAGTAATCCTCTACCTTTCAAAATAATCTATCCTTCAGTGTTAATAATGGGAGACAGAATAGAGTCCCAGCAACTTCACCAGGGCTAGGACTTCCTCAAGAGTCCTTTGTCATTAGCTCTTTGTCATTGCCACTGACTTAATTCATACATCTGTGTGTGCCTCAACCTCCCACTGGTACAGGTATCTTTACAATACCTACTATTTCTGTAAATGTTCTTAACTGATAAAAAGAAAATTCAAATTATTAATTTATTTACTTATGTACAACATTGCTATTTTACATGAGGTAATTTCTAAACCTTGCACATTAGTTTTCAATCACAGCTGACTTAGGCTATCATTTCCCTGTAAATAGAAAGTTCCTGACTGATGTGAAAGCAAAGCTTTTCACTTAGCCATAGAAAGGAACAGCAAGCAGCTGTGATGGAAATGTTATGATAAATTCTGGTTCACCTCAAATATTGCAAGGTAACATCTGGTCTCACTGAATATTCATTAGGTCTATCTGAGCCAAATTTTTCATTTCTAGATGTAATGTCTTTGGGAATAACTAGATATTAATTTGCTTCAAACTGAGCTGCGGCAGAGAAAATGGTTGAGCGCTGCTTATACTACTGAGAAGGTGCTGCCACCTGTCGCTCATATTGCTGAAAGGGAAAACAGGATGGTCAGACTCAGCGTAGCTGCATTCGTTTCTATTTTAATGTTTTCATTTCTAAAATATATTTATATATTTTTATTATTTTTTTCCTATTACAATATTGGTTTAATCAGATGGAAGAAAAAGACTTTCAGAAACAGACTGAAACACTTCTTTGCTCTTATGTCTCCAGCTAAAGCGCTGCTTTGTGTGTTTCTCAAGGAAAGTTCACCATTTAGTAACATCTTATTTTCCCCGGTACCAGCAAGACAGTAGCATAAACATTGGAGTCTTTATTCACTCTTGCAGAGGAAACAGTGGTATGAATACCCCTATAGCTGGGAGTTTAAAAGAACCCGCAAAAGCTGAGCAGAAAGTATCCCCAGGAATTCAAGCAGTGATGGGCTAAGCTTAGGTGTTCAGCTCTCTACAAACAACAGTTGAAAAATCCTCCCCGTGCCCTAAACATCTACACATAGCCATCCTGGCCAGTCATTGCACCTTACAAGCACCAATGCATTTTCCTTACCATATTTACCATTATCCCTATCATCTAACACATGTTTGGGAAAATGAGCTTCAAAGAGATTAAAGACCAGTTTTCAAATGCATTTAAGTACTCAGTGGCACAGACAGATTTACAAAGAGTAATGCGGTTGTAATACATCCATTACCACTCACGGCCTCCAGACCCTGTCTCCAACTGCAGGTGACTAAATCCTTTAAAGGTTTGACCTTCTCTGTGTATCCAAGAACACACACGATTTCAATAACAAATTAAAATACTGAATCTGGGTCTTCCATATCCCAAGGTATTATTATGACCAACGCAATATTCTTCCTCACAGATGCTTTGTAAAGAGAGTGGGAAAACTCTCTTTAGGTATAGAGGATTATTTGACGGCACTCAGGCATCATGGACACCATAACAGGAAGGAGCAGAAATAAAGATTCAGTGCTTCCAGACACTGACTTTACCTGCTATCTCCTCAGATCTGTGTAAATTGTGAGAGGAAGCCAGCGAAGTTAGTCCTTGTTTTCTTAAGCTGTACCAAATCTTTATGCATGGATAGGACTTCAAACATTAGTATCTGGCTCCTATGCTACACAGGTCAGGCCCCAAATCAAATTTAAAAAGAAAAAAACAGTAGATTTAGCAAGCATGTGTTCTCTGGCTCTGTGCACATCATGAGATGGGAAACCCACAACTGCAAATAGCAAGGAATTTAATCACTTGGCTGATGACCACGGGGCTGCCAGGTGCTGGCCACCTACCGTCCCATCCCCACCACAGGCCAGGATCCGCAGGTTTGGCACTTTTCTGTACAGCTCCAGCCTAGCCAAAGGAAGGGGGAAAAAGGAAAAAAAGTCAGAACCATAAAGCAGGCACTTTTTATGCATTTTGTGGAGTGACAGTTTAACAGATGCTTAGTACATTTTCAAATATTCTTTGCTAAGGATGCGTATGGAGAAAAGTAAAATATAATGTAAAAAAAAAAACAAGGAGACAAACAAAACCAATTTCAGCATTACAAAAAGACTTGGCAGTGAGGAGACATCAGCAGGCAGCATAGCACCAACCCAGCCTGAGCCCTGTGACTCACTTCACATCTTTACACACACATGAAACCACAAGGACATGAAATGGGGCTCTCCTCCATGGTTAGGCAGCACCTCCTGAGAAGTACTGGATCAGTTTAGCATGTTCCCATGCTAAACCTGAAAGGCCACATTCTCATGTTCCCTCTAGAGATGACAAAATCCTTAATTTTCCTTATCCTAAAGCAAACAAATACAGACATTGAGGTTTTTAAACAAAATTTAATGTTCCTCACCAGGATTTGCTCAGCTACCATTTCTGAAGCATGTAAGACATGGTAGCTTCTTCAACTAGTAATTTTTGGGGTTTTGGTGTTTGTTTTTTTTTTTTTTTAACATCAGAGAAGGCAAGTACACCTAACAGAGTTCTTTTTCTGGATAGCTGATCTAAGATACCAACGGGAGAGCCAAAACAGCACCCGTGGAAGACATGCTCCTTTAATTACTTGAAAGAGAGGCATAATGAAACATCTTCTAATGGAGGTGGCACATATAAGTGTATGGAGCTGAGTGACCAGAGGACCTAATCCTCCTTTAATTCTATTACACAGCTCTGAAAACACTATGTCTACATTAAAACTTCTACAGATCATGAGAGGTTCAGTAGTGGAGACGTTTCTGCAATAATAAAAAACTTGGGTGTCTTGAATAGCAAATACTTGGACGTCTCACATAAGCCACCACTGCAGCCTTCCTCCCCTCTACCAAAACCTGGGTACACAAACCTCATACATAGTCTACTGGTCTACCTAAGCTAGACCTTTGCTCTTCTGATTAGAAAAGAATTATGGTCTGCAGCAGTGAAGGCTCAAGAACTTACGCATCTCTTGGCCCTTCCTGAGAGAGATCAAAGACCTGGCGTGGATTCAAATACCACATAAACATTTGGAGAACCTTTGTGCCCTGGGAAGAGAGAAAAATCAAAGGAAGGGAAGTTGTGAATAGTTTAATGATTGCTAGAAATAACAGTGTTCAGTATTCACTACATTTGTATTGCTTTTCTTTTTTCAATTCTTTATAAATCAAACATAAAATAAAAAAAAAAAAAAAAAAAAAAAAAAAACCAAGCTAGAGAGCATCATAGCAGACAACTGCTCTATAAAATAGCAGCCCACCAATCTGGGTAGGGTGCACATGCCTACATATTAACTAAATTTAACAGTACATTTCACTAATGGTTCATAAGAACAAGTATTTGGAGTCAGACCAAAGGTTCAGTTCTCACAGCAATCTTTTCTCCTGCCTCTCACCACCGGCAACAAGGAGAAATCTTTGTTATCCCACACCACCTTTAGCCATCCATGATGGCAAGACGTTGAACAAGCTTGTGGGCAAAGCCACCATCACACTGAACAGTGTCGTGCCCAGCATCCAAGCAATGAAACTGCTTGACCTCTACCACCGCCATGAACGCTCATAACTGTAGCCCTTTACCATCTAATGAAGCAGGAAGCAAGTACTAATGGGGATACAGCTGCCACAATACTCCCTCACTCAGTGTACTGTGAGGAGCCTATCACCTAAGTTATAATTTCTGCTTTCTCCAACTCTTGGGTTCATATTCCACACACTCAATTTTCTTCCTTCATGTTCTGCCCAGACACAAAGTGGTAGGATTTCTCTGTAGCAGAAGAGGGCCAAGAACCCTTGGGGGGTTCAGACATGGCCTGGGAGTGCAAGTATGGAATTTTCCATAGCTCCACCTCCAAAAGAATGGTGCTTCTATCCAACACATTCCCCTAATTCAAGAATCAAGAACAGTCAAAATGCCTAGAAAAATGTGTAAGAACAGAGAAGATGAATGTGATGTTTTCTGCAGGCATTTTCCCAACCTCAGTTACTTACAGTTCAGGACTTTAGGAAGCTTCAGTGTTTTCTCTTTCAGTCCATCTAAACTCTTAGCACACCCTATAGCAAGGAGGTTTTGCAGCTGAACTACACACTTTGAGAAAGACGAACTGGTTTCTTTGTTTTGAAACACAGTCTTCACAGTTTCATTTGATATCCTCTCTGATTCTTTTAACAGAGGAGAAAATGAGTGGTGGCTATGCTAACCTCCATGCTCTACAAGCTTTTATGGTACCTTACATCAATTTTTTCAAGTAGGAGGCTCTGTTTATCAGAAGGTACTCAGATTATTTAAAATTCAAAAAGTGGCAGAACTAAGCCGCAAAATAGTCACTTGGGTAAGGTTTAATTCCAAGAACCCTAAGAAAAAAAGCTGCTGCATTTTAGTTATTGAAGCTTAGTTCCCTATGCTACAAGAGCAGTAATAATTTTTTTTTAAATTGCTGCAAGAGCATGTCATTTCACATTCATTAATTTCCCAAGGCTTCCCTAGTAAAATTAAACTTTTTGGATAAAATTCTAAGATTTTATTGGTAACGTAAGTTTTCTGTAGGAAGATTAAGTCTGAAAACCTCTGAACTACTATTTTTGATTCCCTTTAACAATCTGAAGATAGGAACACAACTGCTTAAATACTCAAGTATCCATTCCATTTCCATGAAGCAGAAAGGGCATTAAACAAGGAACTCTTCTGAAGACTGCAGAGTTTTTCCTATCTAAGTGACCAGAAACTGGCCACATTTGCAATGCACCGTTAAATCAAAACTTTTTGACATGGATCCAAATGATGTTCTTACCTGATTCCCTCCACTTTTTGGATTGACAAAAACCAGCAGTGGCTTCATAAGCGGAGAGGAGATAGGCTTTATCACAAATGGCCGACCTTTGTTATCCTGAGAAACAGGAGCAAGCAACAGCTTTAGTATAAGCTATGACTATTTCCCTGACATAACACGTGCAGGAGACCTAACAGAGCTCTGACAAAGCTACCTCAGGTACTGGAAATAGCACAGTCACGTTAATGAGGTGCACAGCTGGGACTAATTTATCCAGCTGGGACAACTGAGTAAGAAAACAAAAGGGGGAAAGCATCACTTCAGGGCAGCCCAAAACTATTTTAAGATTTTACACAATGTTATTTAAAAAAAAAAATAAACAACACAATAATTCACACAGCACTAATGTACAAGATAAAGCACCATTTCTAATATAAACAATTTTCCAATGGAAAAAAGAATAAGCTACTTATTTTATTAATTCCAAGTAACAGACAGGTTCTAACAGCATTTATCTGCAGATTATCTGCTTTTGAATGTTTGGCCTTGCTGCCCCCCCATCTTTGAACAAATGCCGCATGAAATGAGAAAACTATTTGCCTCCATACACCTGCAGGAAACAAGACAGTCCTGTAGTGAGGGTTTTCTTCTGGGATGTGGCAAACACAGATTTCAGTTTCTGGTCTGCAGTTCTCTCATGGTCCAGAGAGCCCTCTCCATACAGAGATGAGTTTCCCTCCACCTCTCCCATGAGGCTGTTCACCTGTATCACTAATTCACTAAGCAATTTCTGGAAACAAAGTCTCCTATAGGCTATATGGTAAATCACACCATCATATTATTCACCTGTTTATTCCTTCTCTGTGACCCAATGTCAATTTTCACACAAACAGAATATTTCCAATACATGGTCTGCTGAGGGAGACACCCTCAAATTGTACCAGACCCTTGCATTAGTGCACTCACCATGGATTTCATAGCCACAGTTTCACACCCCTGCTCTGCCTAGTGGAAACCCAGGGTCTGAGCTGCGATTCTTACATCCCAGGAGAATGTTGTTTCATTACACTGCTGATTCTTCTGCAGTCTAAGATGCTGTTTCTTGAATATTCTCATGCAAGTTTTATCAAAACTGATATCTTCTCACAACTAATCCAATTGCGTAGATACTTCCAGTGGAAAAAACTATATTAAAAAAATAAACTTCAACATCTGCACTTTGGCATTTAAACAAAAGAAGCCTGATTTCTAAAGTGCTTGAATACCTACTTCATTGCCTCTTTTGCTGGCTTTCCTTTTAAAGGATGTTCTCTTTTTTCGCCGTGTTGAAGTCTTTAATGAGTTCTACATCAAAAGAAAAAAGAATACATGAAAAGCAAAACAAAACTTAGATGACAGGCCCAGACAGAGCCCCTTTACGAAGCTCTTCCATGCATGTCCACTTGGAGAATGATAAGAGTATCTGGCACATGCTCGAGATTTAAATTACATGCGCTGCATGCTTTACACTTCCACACCACCGTTTATGGAGAAAGCCACACACGGAGACCAGACTGGTGCTTTGGAACTGGAAACTTTCCCACGCTGTGAGGGGGGAAAAGATCAGATGCTCCCATAGACTCACATAACACCACATGTTGTACCTGCCAACCCTCCCAATAGGGGTAGGAGACGCCCGTTTCCCCTTCGGGGCTCCAGTCTCCTGCCCAATCAGGCTCGTCTCCTGGTATGGAGACCACCTGCATAAAGATGTAATAAAAAACATGATAAATAAGATATTTCTCATGTTTTTTTTCAGGAAAGAAAACAACAACTTTTAGCTCTGGCAACCACTATGACTCAACATAACACAGGCCACCGTTGCTTATGATGCTGGTACTGTGGACTCAGTTCCAGCCTATCAAGAAACTTGTATAATCATCTGCTAAAGAACAAACTGAGCTGTTAATATTAAAGGAGTAGGGTGAGGGAGGTGTTTGTGGTTTTTTTTGTTTTGTTTTGTTTTTAAATAACCGTATCACTTAACTACACAGAGAGTGGAAGGTGAGGGAGACACAAGGATCATAAAACTGCTTGCATTTTTTTGCAGAACCTATTAAAATAGAATTTTTAAAAAAGCTATTTTCCAGGCTGGCAATAGCCTGCTCAATGAAACTGAACCAGAAAGTGTTCTGGTGTGATAAAAACGGTCCAAAGAGGGTAATTTTATTCTTACTTTTAATCATTTTAATTCAGTAAATGAAGCCATACCTGCAGGATAATACTTTTCATATGACTGGAATTTTGAATTATAGGAAATACTGCAAATATTTTCTCAGCATTTCAACTCCTAGTCTAGACATCACCAGGAAATAAAGCAACATAGGGAATTAGAAGAAAATTTATTGATTTTCTTTTTCTGGCTTCAAGAAGGGAAACAAGATCCACTCAGCTCATCCAAAAATTCATTTCTGTCCTGACCCCTTTTCAAAAGTATACCACAAATGGGAAAAGTCAATGGTCAGAGATGATCAAATTTGTAAGCAGTGACATTTGTTCTTAATCCTGCTTGCTAACCAACATTAACAAGAATAGCTTCTATATTCTATTTAATATGTAACAACTACTTTCAGAATTTCAAGACACACCAGATATGGAAGTTATGTTTCCATTTATCTGAGAAGTTAAGAAAAAATAACAGCTATCTAATTTAAATACATAAAGTAACTGTCTTTTTTCACATATATCAAGAAAAGCCTGCTCTACAGTGCAGGGTCCCATGCTTTTTGTCACCTCTCAAAATTCTTTGTGGACCAGGGTATAGTTAGGCCTTGTTGCTTACTGAAATTACTGAAGACAAGACAGTTTGCAGAGCAATTACATGGCATTTGCCCTTTTAGATCGTATTTTGAGAAAACACCTAAAGAAATACCTGTATTCTTCCCTACTCAGATACAAAGTGATCTTGAAAGCATGATAAACCACAAAGACTGCACTGACTATGCAAGTGCTTTGGCAATATCATCTGCATAATCTGTCATTGTCCTACTGCAGTAATCTAATCATCTGTAGACAAAAGTCTTTATGTCAATAGAAACACTGGGACATTACACTCAAAGCTGCCTCCGGTGTGGGTGTCTTAGCCCAGTTCCTTGGCTGTTCTCGGGTGAAGGAGTGAGTCTCCCTGGAGTGAGGCAAAACACAGGATAAAGAGGTAGATCTAGCTTAACCACAGTCTTGCCAGCAGTCTGCTGAAAGGTCACAAGCATATGAAGCCTTTTGCCTATGCTCCAGCATCTTCAGGTGTAAAATTCAAAATACTTATTCTGTTGGTAAAGTACAGTGAATTTTGTTGGAAAATATTAGTCTATAGCTCCACTTAGGCATCATGTTAAGCAAATACTTAACTCTACTTCTGGAAGGATGATGTTTGTTATTCTATTTCCACAATGGATGCACCTAAGCTCAGTGAAGGTCTTCTGGAAAGGGCAAAGACGTTTTATTAAAATCCTGACTAATTTTAGAGAACAGAGAATGTTTAAATGGAACCATTATTAAGTCCCATTACAACATACCTTTTCTCTTGCCTATGGGAGGGGCAGGAAGAGGCATAAAGCTATATTAGAGAAACAGTTTTAGTCTAAGCTTTCATTCAGCGTTATCTCAATCTTCGTTTCCACACTCAAAATGGCACTGAAATATGCTATGTCACAACTGTTATTTCACCTTTAAAAAACAAAAAAAAAAAAAAAAAAACCCACAAAGATTCCACTTTCAATCTAGTGCTAAGAGAACCTAAAACCTTGCTACAATGATTGCAACTGCATGTCCATAGCAGATGAAAGGTGAAAAAACCTGATTAAAACATATGCAGGCTCTCTTGCAAACATGCAGAAGAATAACAGCCAAGAGTAATTATCAGCCCTTGCACACTGAAGAAATGAATGCATACTACCTTGTCCACATAACAAGGTGATGAGCATTTTATGAACGTATAATGTTATTCAGCAAAGTACCTGATAGCAAAGCATACCTTTAAATGAGCACCATATGCAAATCCTAACTTGCATCTAGAGAGGAAACCTCTCCTTTGTGGATGTCAGTTTGGTCATCTTCAAAAAGAAATTTTTAGTATTACTGAATGGTCAGTATAGGTCTCAGCAAGCTTAGCTAGATGAACAGAACTGAAGTCCTTGTATGGTGTTGGTTGGCATGAGGGCCACAGACTACCTGAAGCAAATCCTATGGATCCTTTCAGCTTTTTCATTTACAAAATTTCAGCCTTCATTTTCAAAGACTTTTGGCATGCTGAACTTCACATGACTTCAAACAAAGTACAGCCTCTGGAAAGGTCAATCTTGACTGTCTTCTGGTTGTTCACCACAGGACAAGCCAGCTGCACTAAGCAATTGATAAAATAAAGAAATAAACCTGGAAATATAAATATTCACTAGCACTTCTTCAAGGTCCTCAAAAGAGAAGAAGAAAACACCAAGCTTACCTTGAAGAGAAAAACTTTGATTTTTACAGTTAATGCCTTTGCCTTCCCAAAGAGAAGGCAGGCTGAATCAGTAAATACATCAGCCAAATCCTCTGTATTATTGTTTAATAATCACTTTTCTCCCACAGTACAAGCATATAGGAAGTCCAGTCTCAGACCTAACACCAATTGGGCAACCAAACCTCACCTTAAAGACAATACCACCAATCAAAAGAGGTGACCTGTTTTCAAGAACTAGGAAATAGAATTGATTTGAACCCCGGGAAACCAGAACTGGTATCAAAGTGCTGCTAATGCAGTACAGAAACAGTGGAAACCAGTAAACAAGTCACAGAAGTGTTTTACAATATGAATGACATGGAATAGGTATTGGGAGTTTTCCATTCATGTGCATGGCTCATTATACACAGGGCTACCACCTATTCCAAGGCTGTTTGAACCATTCTGAATATTTATCTTGCAATTAATTGCTTGTAAGAAGCAAAAGCTCCCCATTGGAATATAGATTGTCAGTAGAGATTTGTCCTTAACCAATTACACCATGATGCTTCACTATCAGAATGCTGCTGGTAATCAGAAGGGGAGTGTGCTCTTCATTCCAGTCCAATCTTTGAAAGGTAGTGAGCCACATTGTATAAAATAAGCATGGAAATCCATTTTTGTAGCAAGATAAAGAAAAATTTGAATTAAAAGTCAGGCCAAGGTTTTGCTACAAAAAGCCATCTTATTTGCATAAAAGAAACAACCAACAGGATGAAGGCATCACTAAAATCAATTTCATATGCGTAGGGAATTCAATCCAGGAGTTGCCTGTGACAAATGTAAGTAGTTAACTAGAGCTGAGAAATATTTTATAATTAAATGCTTCTAGCCAAATTTATTCCAATTGTGGAATATATAAAAAACAGACTGCTGCTTAAACATTTATTTACTATCTGAATTTACAAAAATTTGCTAATTTTGTGTTTGTATTCTGTGAATTGAATTCAGTGAATATTTCATAGTGTCTACCAAATGTTCATACAGGGTGAAGAGGGTCATAATGCACAGAAGGAGAGCTGGCCAGAAACAGCAGGAGAGGATAAAATATCTCTTTAAAAAGTAATAAATAAGTAAACAAGATTCCTGCCAAAAATCTGAAAACACATTTGAAAGACGCATCAGTATTTTCTATAACAATAAGGATGCACACCCCAGAACTAATATTACAATGGGTACTGCTAAGGAATTTCCTGGCAGTATACCCATTGTCTGTGCTAAATACCATTTTGATTTAATCTAATGCTTTAGTTACTCAAGAGAAGGTTTCTGCATGCTACTAACCATGAATTTCAAGGACTTGAGATGTGATGAAGAGGGAATATTAGATTGAAGTACTTCCTTCTTTTCTTCTGACTTAGGCACAGTTCTAACAGACAAGTTATCTTAGTGTAACATTTTAAACCCTTATTTAAAAATATTTTTCCCATGAATCATAACTAACCAGATCATATCTATTTTCTTATTTGAACTTCTGTGAAAAAATAAAGGACAAGAAAGAAAATTCTCTGTAAATAGTATGAGGAAGATATCCTGCTTTGGCCAAATCAAATGAAAATTACAAGTGTCAAATTTTTCTTTTTTTTTTTTTTTAATATTTTTTCCTAAAAATTAAATGGAACTAAAATTTGAAAGATCAAAGAAAGGCTACTATTAGTAAGATCAGATATGGCTACAGCTATCAGATACCACACAGGTGCTAAAAATTAGCCAAGGAGGTGGAGATCCTGCCAAGAACTCATACAAATTCTTCAACAACAGAGGAAAAAAATTCCTCTGGAAGAGGCTGGAGTAAAACTAACAAAGAAAGAGGAGTGTGGGGAATAAATACAAGTGCCAAAGAAATATTTTTTCTCCGAGTGGAGATTTCTAGGAATCTTGCCTGCTCTCTCTGGGCCTAAAGAAGAAATATTGGTCTTTTCAGTTGACTTTTTGATTATTTTATATATATATTTCCACTTCCTTTCTCTTCTCCCACCTCATCTTTAATATCCAGCTTGTTAGAAATGTTACTCATGAACAAATCTGACAGCCATATCCCTAGACTGAAAATAAAAACTGAGCAGTGTCACAACTTAAGACCTTTTCCCAGTTTCATGGAACTAATTTTGTCATAATGTCTTGCCTACAGTTTGAACTTCTCAACTTCTTGTTGACAACCAGGACACAGAGCCAGAAAGCCCTGGGCCAGTTCCCAAGGATGAGCACACTGACATTAAGAACAACGTAACACTACTCTATAAAACCAGAATTCCTGTCAATACAGAAAATTACAAGAAAGCATGGCTGGGAAAGTTCAATATGCCAGACATTTCATTTCAGAAATAAAAAAGCTTGTTTCAGTGCTTTTGGAATAAAACTTTTAGCAGAATTTTAGACTCCCTGCTTGGTTTTTTTTCAGTTCAGTTTGGAGTGAATACAGACTTTTAAACAGGGATTAAAAAATAATACTACTCGCATGATGTGAACCCCCTTTTAATTTATGGCCAGCTCTCTTCTGGATCCCTTTTTGCCCTACTGTGTTCACCATTGAATTATATTCTCCAAGATATATCACATCAATTACAAAAGCTTTGAAGTCTAATGCTCATTACCTGCAACTAAATGAGCATATGAGCTTACTGGAGACTTCCAGCAAGCACTGATGAAAATAAGAGATGACTGCTCAAATGTCCATTGATGGCAAATTCAGAGAGATGCCAGTTCAGCCACAGCCAATTCTTACTGCAGTTCAAGTCAATGTTTGTGAACAGTTTTTGCTCAGCTCTATTTAATGAAACATGCTGGACTGCCTACAACACAGGGGATTCTCTTGCAATATGCTCACTGAACTCACAGTTACAGGAACAAATCTGAGCTGGATTTGCTCAGAACAAAAGTCATGTTTGTTGCTAATCATCCCAAACAGGGAAATCTACTGAAGGGCTGAATGGAAGGGCAGAAGGATACAGGTTCATAATCACCATGGATGTATGCTGGGTTTCAGGGTTGAACAAGCATGCCTCAGTGAAGGAGTACTGAGCAGCAAAGCCATGTTGGCCCTGCACAGGCATACAGCTACAGAAACAGACATCAGCATGCAGTTACCTGAGGTTTCTTCACCTTAATGATCCAGGTGGGAGGCACAATGACAGCAGCATGAGCCCCCAGGGAACATGGCTCCTCAATGTGATGTAGCATGAAACAGGTGACTTTGTTATGAAACTGGAAGAGAACAAGAGTAGACCAGATAAGGTGGCAGGAAAGACAAAGAGGAAACATGGAGAGAAAGAAGAGAGTGGCAATACAAAAACTGGAGCAACATTCCCAACTCTATCATCTTTAAACCCTTCAAACCGTGGAGTTTTAGGAACATATAACTAAGGATCATTTTAGAATCATAGAATAGTCAGGGTTGGAAAGGACCTTAAGATCATCTAGTTCCAACCTCTCTGCCATGGGCAGGGACACCTCCCACTAAACCATGTCACCCAAGGCTATGTCCA
>JASSUY010039001.1:50457-60609 GCA_032466535.1 Forpus xanthops
AGGACACCAGAACTGCACACAATATTCCAAGTGAGGTCTCACGAGAGCAGAGTAGAGGGGCAGGATCACCTCCCTTATTCTTCTGGTCACACTCCTTTTGATGCAGCCCAGGATACAGTTGTCTTTCTGGGCTGCAAGCGCACACTGCCGGCTCATGTTCATTTTCTCATCTACCAATACCCCCAAGTCCTTCTCCTCAGGGGTGCTCTGAATCTCTTCTCTGCCCAACTTGTAGCTGTGCCTGGGATTGCTCCAACCCAGGAGTACAACCTTGCACTTATCATGGTTAAACTTCATCAGGTTGGCAATTAGCCTTCCCTAAAGACATCTTCCCATACCTTCTTACAAAAACTCACTCCTACTTAAACACAGATCAAAGGCTGAAGATCACAAGCTACTCTAATGCAGCTGTATGAGCTAACAGTGGCAAAGTACTGATGGGAGGTAACTAGCTACTATACTGTGCAGCAAGACTCTTCTAGGAAACTTGTGTCAGCCAGGTGATGCTATGGTGTCTTTGAGGGAAAGAAACAGAAACAACAAAACCAGTTGTGATACACAGAGAGGGAACCCTGAAAGCCATGAAACAAAATTACTTGCAGTTTGTCTGCTCAGTGAAGCTGCTACTAGTCTCCCTCAGTATTGCTCACTTACCGCCAGCTTGCACCAGGAACAACTGATGGCCACGATCTCTTTACTATGGAATGAGAATTTCTGCTGAAAACCCTAGAATAAGCAAGAAAAAAAAAAAAAAAAGGATTACATTTTTCCTGTCTATAAGAAAATATACACCTTTAACTCTTGACAGGTGACTGTGCCAGGCTAAATCCATCCGTCAGTCAGATACACTGGTTCATCCTCAAAGCTCTTAACTACCAAACAGATTTCTGGGGGATAAACAATGACAGGATTCATAGAGAAGGCTCTTCAACTAATGCATTTTCACATACACTTTTAAAAACACTTCTCTGAAACTTTATGCTGCTTCTTAGATTTTACAGTTAAAAACAATAAAAGAAGAAATAGAGAAGGAATTCCTATTGCAATGGATTTATACAGACCTGAGAGATTCAGATTTTCTGTTGAAGAAAACATTCTCTCACTGCAGACTTGTTTGCTCCAAATATAAACAAGAATTTGGTTTTGTTGGTGGGTTTGGGATTATGGTTATTTTGTGAGGTTTTTTTTTTTTTTTAACTACAGAGTGGAATCAACTATAAAGTCTGTGTGGAAAAGTTCTGATTGGAAAATTATATTTAGTGTTTTATTAAGCTGACTCAACCCAAAATCTGTTTAGTAAGTTCCAAAAAAAACAAGATGGCCCAATTCAGATCAAACAGATAAAATATTTCTGCATTGTTTTAAAAGAAGGAAGTCCATCTTTACCAGCAAATGTGAGATTTTATTCCCCTACAGAAGGGTTTCATCTTGTAGAATGCAAATGTAATTTCAGCAGACATATCACTTTGCTCAAAATTCTAAGGCTGGAAAAGACCACTGGGTCATGAGCACCCTTCTTGCATATAACACAGACAATAAATGGTAAGTTATAGCCTAAAAATTTGTGTTCAGTTAAAGCTTATTTTAGCCAAAGAATTGAAAAGAAGAGAAAGTCAGAAACTCACAGAACTTCACTGAACATTTTGTCATAGTCATCTTCACTGCTTAGATTTCAGATTTGCAGTTGTCTGCATATGTTATTCATTTCCTTTTATCAAGCCTCTTTATACTACAGCTTGCAGATGGACCACACCACCAAGGCCTGCTCCTAAATATACTTGTGTCATCTCTGCCTAGATTTTTTCTATTTTTTTTTAATCCTTCTCCTAACACCTCAGGTTTTACATCCAGAAAAATTTAAAGAACAGTTTCTTCACAACGATGTTGATTTGGCATATTCAGGTTTAGTAATAGACCATGGTCCAACGGCTTTATAGAGACCAACTGGCCAGCTGTTTCTGGCTGGGCAGATATAGTCTGCCATTAAGTGTGGGCACAAAAACAGAGTGACAATGAGTGCTGGAACAGAGGTCTGACAGTGGAAAAAATGGTCTATTCTCATTAATTTATCCTAGTGCTTCTTAATGTTTCTCACAGATCTCACTTTTTTTGTTCCAAAGTGTGTATTAATAAAAAAATATTTCAGTCCCTCATGGGCATGAAATGTTTTGATTTGTTCTGCTTTGTAACAACCAAGAGAGAAATTGTTCTCTCCCCAAACCTCCACTAATAAAAACCTTAAATTCAGTACATTAATTCCATGGCCCATCAGTTGTGTCTTTTAAACATATGGACTGAGCAGCTTGCCTGGTTCTGGATGGGCCGTTTCTCATTTATTCAGTTAGCCATTTGGCTTTTAGAGAGTCATTAGAGAAAAACATATTAATGACAAGTAGCAATAAAACACCACTCTTCTTCATAAAATTGCTTTACAAATGTAAACTAATTCTTCCTAAGGATACATGTTTGAGATAAGAGAGCAATTATTTGAAAGCCAGCTTTACAAATAAAGGAACTAATAAAATAAAGCTATGCACTGCAGGTCACAGTGAGGTTTGATATGGACCCCCCCATATTCCACCAAAAACTGTTTTTTCTGCTTTCTCTTGGTGAGAAGGAAAACAAAAATTCAGCTATATTGTTCCTGGGTCATGCAAGAGGCCTTCTGCACAAGTTTAGAAATTCTGGGATAGAAAATTCACCTTTGTGAGAAAAGCAACTTAACAGTACTTGATTAGCCCTGATTCACTGGCACTCAATACCCGAACAACATCCCTATATGCCTTCAGATATTGGAAGGCTGCTATGAGGTCCCCTCACAGCCTTCTCTTCTCCAGGCTGAACAGCCCCAACTTTCTCATCCTATCTTCATAGGGGAGCTGCTCCAGTCCCCCAGTCATCCTTGTGGCCCTCCTCTGCACTTGTTCCAACACTTCCATGTCCTTTTTCTGTTGAGGACACCAGAACTGCACACAATATTCAAAGTGAGGTCTCACGAGAGCAGAGGGACAGGATCACCTCCTTCAACCTGCTGGTCATGCTCCTTTTGATGCTTTGTTGCAGCTGGTAGCTGGTGATCTACATCAGTATCCAGATACAAATCTTATTTTCCTCTGACTTCAGTACTGTGCCATGGAGATGAGACACAATCTGACTAGTTGGTGTTAAGAGGGAGAATAAAGTATAATACAGTCCTAGAGAAAAGAAATGAAAGCCCTGTGTTGGATTTTTTTAATATCTGTCAACAGATTTCAGGGATTCATATTTCAGAAGAAAGAACTCCAGTAGGTAAGGTATTTCTTACCCCTTTTTATAGCTTTTTAGAAATAAACCTTTACAATGTATGCAGCAGAGGAAATGTGGAACAGTCTCACAAATCTTAGAGTCTAGAGTCTGCCAGGGCAGAAAGAAAGCAACATCCTTTCTTTTTCTAAAAGCCTGAAAAAAATAGAAAACACTACATGAACACCATATTGGCACTGGCTTAGCTTAATGAAGAAGGAAGGTCAAGGAGCCACAGTCTTCCTACACTTCATTTTCAGCAGCCAGTGAAGCAACATGTCCCAGGACCACATGATGTGCTCATTCCTGCAGATGCAGCTGCCGTTTCTTTTCTCACATGGGAATAGGGGCTGCTCCCACACAACATATCAGGCTTGTCACCAGCCCTTAAAAGAGGCCAAGTGTTTAGTATAGAAGGATTTCAGTGACTAGAAGGATCTACTGGCTACCCTGAATTCATAAGCGCCCAGTGTTGCGCTTCACTGGAAATCTTACCTTTCCACACTGCTTACATTTCCCCTCCTGCCTCCGCCTGTGCACCCAATGATGGCGGACAAAGTTCTACAAGAGGACAAAAAGATGTGTTATAGGAAGCAATGGCAGCTTGGACTTAGTGCTACCATCTGTGGGAAATCAGTTTACAGACACAAAAGGAAAGCTCCCTTCAGTCAATGTAATCATCTCTGGAGTAAAATTCAGCAGCCCCAATTGGAAACCCAGACACAGCCAGCACTGGAGGAGGAACAAGGATGAGATGATGTGCTTTATCCATATTGAAGTGTGGCCAGAACTACTCTCTTGGTGCTCTTCTACAAAAAGAAGGAAGTTCATCATATGATGTGAAGATAATCATCACCTAAATACAGAGCTCAGAAGTGCCAGTCACTGCTGTGTTCAGCCACAATACAGGACCCCACTCTTCTGCTTAGCAATACAACCTTGTAACACAAACCTCACAAGTCAAAGCAGGAGAAGGGAAGTAGGGGAAGAAGAAGTAACTGTTGAAGCAGTCTTTCCTCCATGTTTGGACTACTTGCATCCAGAATGGCAGCAAGAGGTGCACAAGAGGCATGAGGGTGTGCAGGAGTACTGTCCCTGCTGTTGTATTGGCAAGGGTGCTAGAAGGGGTATGCTTGCACCATGCTGTTATATCAGCCAACACTGTATAACAATAAATATCCAGCACCTTTAAAGGAGCTGAATTCATACAGTAACTAGAGGCAAATCACAAGGGTTTTGAATGTTTGATTACTTCCTTTTTTTTTTACTAAAAATTTCTTAGGATGTTAGAGACACTTTTAAGGAAAAGAAAAAAAAAAAGAGGAATAGGTAAGTGAAAGGAGAGGAACGGAGAAAAAAAGAAAGAATGATATGGAAGAAAAAATATAGAAGTGCAACCAAAAAAAAAAGAATAGCTGGATGAATGGAAAAAGAGACAACAGAAAGATAAAATTGTTTCTGTCAGTGTAAGTAATGGAGTGCTTCAGCTACAATTCATTTTGCATTTATTCTGGGGAGGAGAACATGTCCCACTGGGAACCAATAATCTGTCTGAGATTCTTCCGAATCTAAAAGCACTGCTGCAGGTCCACACCAGATGTATCAGCACACAAATCAAATGAAAAGCAATCTTCATTTGTCCATTACTTACTTCTCTTGGAGATCTGGAGCCTCCTTCTCGGAAAGTTGGTTTGCAGCGAAAATTAATCTGTCATTAAAATAAAGCTGTTAGAACTGAAAAACAGCTAAGAAAGAATTTATTCCAATATGTTGATCTAGGCCAACTTTCCAAAATACTTGTAATCTACTAAAATGTTAGCTTCAATAGCTGATCAAAATATCTAACCTGGATGCCAGCAAATATATGCCATAATAATTCTCCTTGCTAGACCTCTACACAACCCTCATCTTCACTAATGCTATTGCTGCCTGCTCAGCTCAACTATTTCAACTGTCTCCCTCCTGCTTAGAAGGAAAGACTTCATTTGTTTTGGCTTTTTTGTTGTTTTGGGGTTTTGTTTTTTTTGGGGGGGATTTTGGTGGGGGTCTTTTTTTGGGTTTGCTTTTTCTGATGAAAGTAATTTGCAACCAAAGAGGACTTAAACTGCAGTCTCAAAAGTTAATAGAACCTGCAAATCTAAGCTTTGTAAGACTTCTTTGCAAATTCTAGTGTATAGAGAAAAAAAAAATGTGTTTGAGAGAGGCATGGGAAAAGACCAAAAGACATGTGAGTTAAGGATGCACTAAATGTAATAGATTCAAGCTTAAGGTGACTCTTTTTCAAAGAATAAAACACTTAAGGAAACTGCATAGCTATGCTTTAGTTATGAAAATAGAAGGATCAAGTTCCCTAAACTTAAATACAACCCTTTCCATATACACAAGTTTAACAATGACCTCCAAAATAACAGCTCAAAGGAGAAAAAAAAAAAAAGACAAAATACTCATTACTTAAGGAGAAACTAAAGACACAGCAATATTAATCTTTCTCCACAGCTCTTCACCTGGAATTGCTATTCGTTTCTTTTGTTGTCAAGTTGCAGCAGCCTGGAAAGACAGCCAGCTTATGTTTATTTTACTTATAAATGTACACATTTGCAGAGAGGCACAAGCAGAAGACTTACATACCAGTTTCAAACTCCCTAGGCTTTAAGAAGGATGCAGACTTCATAAAATCTTCTGCTAAGAAGTAAATTTCATGGTCTTCAGATTGGAATAAACAAGCTCAACAGAATGGGGTTTCAAGTAAGTGCTCATTTTCTCTGGCTGGCAATGCCACCAGCTCGCTGGGCTATGGAGAGTCAGTGAGCACTACTGCTGATGAAGGAAGTAATGAAAAATTCACTCGTAACACTTTGTGCTGAAAGTGTGTGCTAATGCTCATTTCACTGCGGGTAAAAGCATCAGGAGTGGAAATGGTACCTCTCCAACTTGGTATTACGGCAATCACTATGACATTTGTCAACACAAGTCCAAATACTTGGAAAGGAAAAAACTCTTACCAAAGAGTTGCTGCTATAAATTTGTTATGCATCAACTTCTTTTATGTGGGACAACATTGCAAAACATACCAGAGTGAAAAAGCAGCTCTAATCAGTGGGGAAATTCCCACTCATATTTCTTTGCACATATCCCACCAAAAAAGAAAAGGGTTGGGGGAGATTTCTTTAACACATTACAGTTAAGCTTGATGAAGACAAAACACTGTGGGGAAAACTGAAGTCACTGACAGATATTCTACAGGTGCTTGGGGATGACAAGGGCTCATTGAAGGAATTGAGAAGCAGGAAAGAGGCTCACAAAAAAAATAATGGTATCTATAAGCAAAGTTTTCAGAAGAAAACACTATAATGTATAAATACTGTGAAAAACGTTCATATTAGCATCTTGTGCTGCATTGCTTGTGATAAATATAGCTGTCATAAGATGAATTATGCTGAGTTAATTGAGGAATTTTGAAAGTCTTATTTTGTACATGACAAGATTCTGCATTTTGTAGCTTCACTTTTCAATCTAGAAGTAGAGGGAAATTATTTTTTAAACAAAATATGTGAACGCATTCCATGGGGGGAGGGGCATTGTTGTTTGGATCTTGTTTTGGTTTTGTCTTGGGCTTGAGTGCGTTTTCTACCTTTTTTTTTTTTTTAATGGTTCACAGGGCTTAAAGAAATATATTTTAAAACATAAGCTGTAGTTTAAAGTCAACAAATATACTGGTAAAACAGCTATGAAAACCAACTTGGCATATGGTGTTTTCCACACTGAAGCCTCAGTAAGACTGAAGTATTGCTCACATCAGGCTCCAGCAGATGGCAACGTCTTACCTTCTCTAACTGCTCCATGCACGCATTGTGGACCACAATCTTGCAGGCAGCACACTTCCTCCGCAGAGCAGATTTCTGCAAGAGAAGGAGACGTGTGTGCATAGAGGTGCGCTATTCCCAGAAGAAAAAAAGCTGTAAAACCAGAGGTGTTTCGCCCCTTGTGCAACATGTATTTTTCCTCTCTCTGTGCTCTCAACTGTTCTGTATTCTGAAGGAAGGTCTGCAGCTCTTCCAGTTAAGATTTGGAGTTTGTGAAAAAGACAGAGCCACAGTACTCCAGCTTGTGAACTAGAGGTAACAGGTTCCCTTTAGGTAGAAGATGAGGTTGTTAACAGTGCAGATCACCACTCCAAAAAGGAGCAGCCTACGAAGATGATGAGCAGAGATAGTGAAAAGAGGAGAAACACCACACATGCAAATCAGAAAACATGGACCAGTTCAGAACAGTTTGTCATTTCATGCTTATCAAATAATATTTAACTTGATAGGCCTCACCACTGCATTGTAAAAAAAATAACTGTGTACTTGGGTGATTTAGCAGAGGGTGATAACCTTCTCACAGAACCATTGTTTAATGCTTATGAAATATTGCAGCTGGGACAAACTTCTCAATGTAAGCATGCTGGTTAGTTTTATTAATTTCAATAGGGCTTTAAAAGTAATTCCAATTGAATCCCCTGACCAAAGCATATCAAAGGCAAGAGACTGCCTCCATGAGAGAGAGGAAATATATTTACAATTTCTTTCTTGTACATACCCAATTTAATAAACCAGATAGAATTAATATTCATAGGAATTTTACTTATAAACCTGTGCTTGAGGAACAGAAAGTTTATAAACACATAATAAGTTGAGACTGATTTGCTTCAGATTTTGGCTTTCAATTTATTCATATTCATTTAAATCTCTTATAAATTATTTCTTTAGAACTTTTAATATATTGTAAATAAACTCAAGAAGAAACAGGAGGTACACCTTTGGCTCTCTTTATATATAAATTATTGTAAAGTATCATAATTTTAGCGAATCCCGTAATTATCTAGCTACACCCTATCTGTATGTGTTTACATTAGGTGAAACATTAGAGTTTCTCCTGAAGAATTATGATATGGTATAAGACTACGCTTTCATGTGTTTTTGTGATGTGCTAACTTTAAGTATGTTTTTAGTCTTTGTGTTTCCCAGGAAGAGTGAAACGATATGAAGTAATCCATTCCTAAGGTGAAAAACTGCAAAAAGCAAACAAAGATAGTGCCTTATGAGCAGCTTTTATATCTTGCTTTTTAAGTTGTTCTCATAATTTTTTAATATTGGTGGCATTGCAAGTCGTTGCAACTGTTTATAGTGAGAGGCTATCTTTTCCATTACTTTTAACTATTTTATCATAAAATGCCATCTTCAAATTCCAGAAATTATGAGTTAATGTTGTTTATAGGTTAACATTATAAGCAAAATCTATGCAATTACAGCTTAATTATTTATCACCACTTCTCCATTGAAAACATTTGATCTTAAATAGTCTCCACGTAAAAGAGCTAAGCCAAAGGAAGGTGAGGGCAGGCATAGGAAAATGAAGGCTCCTCAAAAGATTCAAAGTGGAAAAGCATTAGCCTCTTGACAGATCAGGTTAAACTAATCACTACTGAAGTTAACTGTATTTTCCTTTCCATCTCTAGTTCTTAAGCTAATGAAAGCCCCATACCCTAGGACTATAAACTCAGATCTTGCTCCCCCCAAGGGAAACCAATAAACTAGTACCTAAAAGTGAAAAGACTCTCAGACAGGCCAAGCAAAGTCCAGGTAATTAGGAACTGAGCAAAGTTAAGCTCTGCTGCTTCCTAAACAGGACTCAACATCTCTATCCTATTGGCTGGAAAAGCTTGTCACCACATAAGTTGTCTCCTATTCCCAGATAAAAGTGTAAGTCAATGGATCTAATTCATCAGCTACCACAAACAGTCCTTCCAGTTCCTAGAGAGATACACCTTTAAAACTAAGACACAACCTTGAAAATCATATGCAACATATTACTAAATTTCCTTGCTCCTTTCAAGAAGCTAATTCACAGGAAATTATTTACTTAGTCTTAGAAAGGGAAACTTCTATTAAGACTGTAAGAACAGTCATACTGGGTCAGACCAAAGATCCACTTTGCCAAGCAAATCCTGTCTCTGGCTTTGCCAAAGCCTAGTGCCTTCAGACCAGTATAAGCACCGGGCAAACACAGAATGACACTTCATAGAATACCAGCTTGGAAGGAACCTCAAGCAACCTTTCTTGGAAAAAACAACCTGGATAAGACAGCCCAACACCCTTTTTGACTGATTCTTAAAATCCACCACTTCCCTTGACTATCAGCACACAATCAGCAGGCTGTTACTGTTGGGACTTTGATTCAGTATTCTTTGTAAACAGTCAGACTTCCCAGGCTTGGTCTTAGTATTATATCCCATAAAGTAACTAATTTGCTTGAGAAGTTCTGGAGGGTGGATATTAAATTTGAGCTATGAAAAGTATTAGTGTTTTGAATTGAAGGGCCTCAAAAATTGGAGGTGGTTAGTGAATCGGAATGCTCTGATTTGGATCAAATGATCTGAGGTTTGGGCTTGGAGTTTATTTTGGTTTTAAACAAAAGCAAAAACTGGTATCATGAAAAGTCACAGGCAGTATCCAGAAACACCCCAGAGAAGAGGGACTCCTCTTATACTTTTCAGTCTAAGGTCAGATGCTCCCTTAAGAGCTGATTCAAAAGCAAGGGCTTGAACACAGGATTTCTACTGTCTCACCACATTTCCTAAATACCAGTTTAAGAGGGGGTTGGTATAAGATGGGTTTGGTCTTTTTCTTCTCTTCTGCTGAAGCAGTTTAACTAACATATTAGGTGAAGAGTTGCTGAAGCAGACTGGAAGTATAAAAGTAACTCCCCAGTTGTCGTGGTTTAAGGCCCTCACGCCACGCAGTTTTGCTTTCTCATTCACTCCCCTCTCTTTCTTCCCCAGTCCCAGGGGGATGGGGAGGAGAATCAGAAAATGCAACTCCCACAGGT
>JASSUY010039002.1:0-48305 GCA_032466535.1 Forpus xanthops
GGGTGTGATGGTGGTGTATTTGTGGGGGTTTTTTTTTAGTTTTTTTTTTTGTTTGTTTGTTTTGGTTTGGTTTGGTTTGGTTTTTTTGTTTGCTTTTTAATTGTTCTTTTAGGGCCACTTTAGGCCAGGATTCCTGATCCCTCATGAGTGTTGTTTACTGGTGGGTATTGTGCTCCACAGAAGTACAACTGAAGATACTATTTTGCATCTAGCTTTTTTGCTTTCACATATCTTCAGTGGTAGCCAAGATTTTATTCTCTTCATAAAGGTTATCTTCTTAAAACATGAATGCAGAAATCCATTGTGGTGTTCTATGATTCTGAACCAGATTTTGTAATGATGTAACTTTAGGTAGATACATATGCCCATTAGAAGGCAGTCCTTTCAGTGGGAGAGATGCAAACCAATGAAAGTCCATAATATTCTTCATCTGACACAAAGTGAAAGGGAGGAGGGAGAAAACCCAAGTATTGGAGGGGAGGAAAAAGTTAAGAAGAACTAGATCTCATTTATCAGTAAATTGCAGCAATTGATTATTGGGTGGTGTTTCCCATCTGCTTGGCAAACATAGAAGGATACACACAATGAATCTCTTTGTTCCATATTTGCTAAATGGTGCTCAGAGTTGATGGGATTTTAAATTGCTTCACACAGAAGAGCCAGCAGCTTGCCCTCTGTGGCCTCTCTTTGCACTTTGCTAGACAAAAGCATTAATGTGTTTAGGGGAGGGATGAGGTCTAATTGAGACAGGCCATATCATAATGCTGTTTAGAAGAGGGAAGAGACACTTTGCAGAGGAGTGTTGTCCTGGTTTAAGCCTCTCAGGCAGTTCATTCACTCATTCCCCCCTCTTCCTTCCACCCACCCACCACCACCCCCCCCCCCAGGCGCCCAGAGGGACAGGGAAGAGAATCGAAAGAATGTAACTCCTGCAAGTTCAGATAAGAATAATCCAGTAATTAAGGTATAACACAAATCACTGCTGCCACCAATAATAATAATGACAAGGGAAATACAAGGGAAGACAATACAACTGCTTACCATCAGATGATCAAGCTGCGAGCCCACTCTTCTGGGTTCCTCCCCCCAGTTTTTCTATCCTGGGCATGATGTGCTGTGGTATGGAATACCACTTTGGCTCAGTTTGGGTCAGGCGTGCTATTTCTGCTTCCTCCCGGCTTCCCCTCCTCCCTGACAGAGCATGAGGCTCAGAAAGTCCTTGGTCAGACTAAATATTACTGAGCAGTAACTAAAAACATTGGTGTTATCAGCATTGTTCCCAGTCCGAAAGTCAAAAGCACAGTGCTGCACCAGCTACCAAGGAGAAAAACTACTTCTACTGATGAACCCATGACAAGTGTCAAAGACACACCCATGCATGAAGGTAGCAGTTTTGATTTTAATCGATTTCCAGGCAAGCTTTCAGGTTTTCTTTCTAAAAGCAGAATACACAACATGAAGGAGACCCTGCTGAGGGGAACACTAAATCTACTGTTAGGAATTAACTAGTTTATTACTACAAGCTTTTTCATTTAGTCCCTGGACAGATTGTGATTGTGGTGTTCCTTTTCAATTTGTTAGCAAGTTTATATTGTGGGGGGAGAGATTGTTTAGGTTTAGGAGGGTTTATATATTTTGCACAGTTACATTCACCTTTTTTAGGGTAATCTGTAATGTGAGACCTGATACCATGTTCAAGATGTGCCCTCTGACAGAACTGTCTGAATTTATTGCAGATTTGTAGCTTTCTCACTGCATTAATTTGGTTAACTGCAAAGCTATGGCCTTGCTCTTTCTTAAAATGTAAAGCTTACTGAGATATAAACTCTTCATAAATGCTGGTCAGCTGAACTTTGAGGATGTGGTTCTTAAAGCAGAAGGGGATTTAGCCGTATAACTGTGTTTGTCTTCTCTATTTATTTAAAAAGACAAGTGCAAGCTTTTATACTCATTGGATGTTTACCAATCCAATAAAGGTAGATCAGAGGTTCCTCATGCTTTTTCTTGAACCTGCTTTTAAACACTTAAGTATGGTTCTTGAATCCAATCTACCACTACCCTATGCAAACACATTTTACATTCTCACAAACCAGCATGTTAAGCACACCTCTTGAACAAGTCATGTTTCTTGTCTTCATGAATCTTGCTGTATGTAATTTTCAGAACCTCAGTTATCATGCAGTTAATAATCATCATATGATCTCTATTTTAAAAGCTGTGGCCTAGCTATTAATTTTGTTCTTTACTAACACTTCTTTCTCCTTATCCAGGTTTCCTTTCTCTTTGAGGTATTCATCTAAATACAAGTATGAGAAACAGTTGTATTTTTTCAGTCTTCTGGGGAGGCTGGCGAAATGAAGCTCACACTTCATTGTCTTCATGTCTTGTATCAGCAATAAGTCAGTTCTGTCTAGGAAGCTGAACTGAAGCAAATTTCAGCAGGAGTTTTGCCCACCTATAGAGCATGAAGTCAAGCCTAATTATGTCCTAAAGCCTGCAACAGCAGAGCACCATCAATAAATTAACAGTTACTTTAAGAGGTGTTCAAAGCACAATTAACGCTGCAATTCCTCTGCCTGATATATTTCTTGATGCATAGACTAAAACCAACCAACCACCCTTCTTCTCTCCCATAGATGTAAATTCCAAATGCAAGATATTAATATCTTTTATAAAATAGTAAATACTAGTAAGACTTTCCTTTCTAGGGAGAGAAACTTAAGAAAACTAAGTATTCAGAAAAGATTAATAGTTGCAAAAATTCCATATTGAGTTGGTTCACCAAGGTTGTTCCTGTCCATCAGAGCTAGTGATGTAATACCAATGGTCAACAGCAGTTTGCTGAGGGATTGCACTGTGAAGACCTATTTTCCTCTTGGTTTTGTACTTCCAAAGTTTGATTAAGCCGAGCAAATTGATGAAAATAATCTCTGGTGTGGCATTGGTGAATATGTGCTCACGGTTTGCTATTAAGTTGTGTGGTGCTTAGTTGGATTAATTTGTCTACCAATGCCAACAGCATTTCTTCAAAATTCTTCATAAAGATCTATTTTTAATAATGATGACAGGCCTATATTTTTGGGGATGATGTTTTATGATCTAGTAGCTGCTGTGGTTCATAAGGTGCATCTTGGTAGCCTACTGAGTTTTGGTGTTTAATTAAAAAATTCTGAATTTAATTCCTATCTTAGATATTAATGATCAAAAATTGGGCTAAGTTCTTGTTCCAGATGTTCAAAATTTAGTAGCGAACTTGCTCTGCTGGCTGACATACTTCACTATTTTTCTTTTCAGAAAACAAAATTTGTTAGATGAAGTGAGATGCCTGTCTTATAAAAAGAGCAGCTCAGCCTTCACATATTGATGTATGTCTTTTATTCCTCAAGAATACCCCTCCACAAATGGATAGTGCAAACAGCATTTAACGTATCTTTAAATACAGGAAGGGAAATATTTAACATTCATGATAATTCCTCTACGCTATCTTGCTTTTTGTAAATAAAGGTTCTTTCTTTTGTGGTTTTACTGCTTCTGAGTAAAGTGGAAAGTGCTTGGGCAAGTGCTGCTGCAACTCAGCTTTAATAAACTGCATTAATAAAAGGGACTGACATGTTGTTAAAAGTATGTCATCTTACAGACAAATTTGAAAACAATACAAAGTTCTATCATTTTATCTTTTAACTATAGCCTGTACACTACTGAGTACAAAAAAAAAAATAGTGTTATATTCGTTGTGATCATAAAAGAGCAGCTTCTAAGGAGGCTACATTAAAATACTTGAACACTTTTTCTTGGATGGTTAGAATCAGTCACTAGACAAACACAGGAAATGTCCAGGAAAAAGGCTGTGGTGTAATACAGAGGTATGTACTGTGTTTTCGTTCACTGCTTTACGTAACTGTGGAAGAGAACTGGGGTTCTTGCCCAAACTTGGGAATTAAGATTTAGAAATTAAAGAATTAAAATTTAAAGAAACAAACAAAACTATCAAAATTGATTTTTTAAAGACTGGGTTTCTTACCTCTCTCTTAGAGTAATTCATAATCATCTATATAGACTGCGTCTTTGTTATCTCATCATTATATTCTCTATTGACATACCATACAGACCACTCTATTTTTCACAGTTTATCAGTGCTCAGTTCAGTCTGTTTAAATAGATTAGTCTTTGTGTTTAACTGCAGAAAAATAACTGAGCATATAAAAATTGTTAAAGATCTATTCTTACAAATCATCTTGTGAGCTGCAGGTTAGCTGTGCTGTGGAAAACATTTCTCAAATTGTGGATTGTGTTGGACACTGACTTAAAAAGGTCAGGTTCTGAAGCAGATCCATTTGGTCTATGAGTTAATTAACTAATGTTCAATCAATGTTTAATCTAATTATTCTATGATTATCAAGTGATGATTGATTATGTTAAGGTTCTTACATTGCAGCTTTACTTGTGGGTAGACTCTTGCATTTTTATAGTCTTTTAGATTTCCATGTGGAAATATTCGTGCACATCCTGATTTTTCTGCGTGGCAAAGTTTCTAGAGCAGGAGTTATAATAGCTAGGTAAGATATAAAAGTTAAAAAAATATTTCTGAGGCAGCTTACTCTTCTTTTCCTGAGATTCTTCATGGATTCTCTACTACAGACTGTATTTATTTTTTTTTCCAGAGTTGTTGTCTGTTTCCTTCTTGTGCGAACTGTGAGTAAAAAGGTAGTAAATAAAAATTTGCGTTCTTTCCTAAAACTGGAACAAATCAATACTACTGTGCTACAAGCTTTTGTTTCTTTGATTATATTCATAATTGCTATAATCTTGATGAAGAAATTATTCTCTTCAAATAAACAAAGTGCATCTTTATATTAACAAGTACATATAGTTATCCAGTACCATCTTTTCCTGGGTTTAGTGGATATACAGAGTACACTTTTCTAAGTGTTTTTCTTCAAATCCTTGCCATTGAAAAACAGTGTGTACTAGCTTGCATAATGCAGTTTTATTCCTTTACTTCTCTTCTTTTTTTCCCCTCAGTCCCTGTCCCCCCTTACCTACCCTCTCCCCCAAGTCCACAGATTATACATTTCTTACCACATAGACAGAAAACAGGAGGAAAAAACATGCCTAATACTTAGCAACCTGAATTTGTCCCAGTGCTCATAATATTTATGTTTGTGACTTTTCTGCATGGTAGATGGGTTTATACCTGATAAGTTTTTAAACAGAATCTTTATGTTTTGAACTTTAAAAAATCCATTTAATATTTTGGAGTTCAATTTTTAAGTCAACTATTTGTAAAGAGGTTCAATTTCAAAATAGATTCAACATTCAAACCTCTGCACATTGGTTCCACTTCAGTGTGCCACAGAGATCTAATCCTCACAAAAATGCTATTTGATCCCAGGAAGAAAGAAAGATAATGGATTGACCCTCTACATGCAACCATAAAACAAAATTCTGGGTTGCTGCCATTCAAATGAATAGAAACCGGCAGCAATACTAACACCTTTCCAGTTTCAATTTCATTGCACCTACAGGCATCATGCTGAAATGGTAAACATTTTAATGGTCAGATTCTGTCCACTTATACCATTACTATTTCCCTATTCTCTTGTGGGTTTTTTTGTGTGAAACAGAAGAGAAAAGGCGACAGATTGCTGCGAATGGAGGTGCCATTTGCATTTATTTCAGCTTGAAGCAAATCCCCTTCTTTCTCATTTCTTTGTAGTCTTTTAGAGAGATCTCTTACAGCTTCTGAAAATCCATGAACCAGGCACTACACTTGGATAATGTAGCTGAAACCCCATGCACCGGTCTACCGTCAATGTGATAATGCTAAACCTCTACCGTCAATGTGATAATGCTAAACCTCTTATATAATGAGTCCATCATTTCTTTTTAAATCTAATTGATTCAGATTAATAGAATGATTTCAGCTACACATGCTCTGCAAAGGTTTTTTATTTTCTTCTTTTTAAGTAAGGATGACTCTCTAAAGAACACAGAGCACAGAAAACTCATATAAAAGCTTATCAGCTTATGTACTTGTACATTTTATTTTAGATAAAAAGCTTAACTGAGACATTGTCATGGATTGTCCTCACTCAAAGGTGAACTTGCATATTTCCATTTCTTTGCCTAAGACGCAAACTGTGGGAGTCAAATCATCTTTAAACTTAAACACACAATGTGCATTCTTAGCATACTCCTTCTCAATGGTGAATTATTTTACAAACATTTCCCTTACTGGCTTTTCTGTCTCCTGCACTGGGTCTTTTCTCTTTTTTTGCTCTTGATTGCCCCTGAGGTTTGAGAAAGTAAGCAGTTGCTGTTAAGCCGGAGTTGTCTGTTAAGAAAACCAGAGTGTTTGGAGTGAATTGTCAAGCCTCAGAATTTCATGTCCACAGAGACCTTCTTAGCTGCTATGAAAGAGACCCCAGACATGGCTGACACTCAGGCCTTCAGATGAAGTAGAGATGACAAGACAACTGCAATTGGTGCGTTATAGTGTTGGCAGCACAATCGCAACAGTCAGTTAATTAAACTTAGGAATTAATTTTTGCGTTTGGAGTCACCACTTTTAGACTCTGATGGCTATCAGTGCGAAGTGTTTTTCAGCTTAATACTGTCCATTGCTTCAAAAGGTACCACCTGAAATAACTTGTTGGCAGAGCATATGCAATGAGCCTGTGTGTGTGAGCAAGTTGGAGATGTGTAGGCTGCAGTCATAGTGCTATAACCACAGTTACAGGCCTGCTTTGCAACACTGATTCACTTGAAGGGAGGAGGAATGCTGCTAATTGCAACTCATAAAGAATAATGAATTCTGCTATGTACATTTTCTTCTTGTGGTGTTGGAGAGATAGTTAGACTTAAAACCAATTTCTGCTATACCACACATACATGAGAACACACACACAAAATATTAATCACAGACAAATTCTGTAGAACCATAAGATTAACTTCTAGCAAAAAAAAGCAATCCCAGAAGATGACATGTGAATTGCCACAGAACAGTAGCTCATACATTTTCATATCAATGTGTTTTGACAAATACACATTTCCTGACCAAAAAAAAACCCCAAAAGTTCAAAAATTTCCAGACAGCTTTGAGACAGTAGTATATGCCCCTCTCTGGGTGCATCTTTGTTCCTACATCTCTGATCTGGAAAGGGCTAGCTCCACCACTATGGACCTGAGAGGTCGAGACAGCTTTCTGTGATCTCACAGAGAGACTGACAATCCTGTAGAGCAAGGATTTAGTCATGAAAAAAAGATGAGTTAGAAAGAGGCTTCTGTGCAATTTTTTACAATATATTCTAGATGATAGGTTTATCACAGAATATAGTTTTAGGTGGTGCTGTAAGAAGCAGGGGGTTGGGCTTGATCCTCCTGGGTCCCTTCCAATTTGAAATATACTATGATTCTATGACTGCTAATATTCCCTGCCCAAGTCTCTGACTGTGTTGAACTTCCTCTGACTTCCTCTCATGTCCCTGTCCAAGCTCCTGTGCGTGGGATCTCAATCATGTGGGCACCACAGGAAGAATGGGCAGTACATATCCTGGTCCTCTCCCTACATAGAAACAGCGTGCTGGGAGGCACATGGCCCTAACAGCTGGAGAAGGCTATACATGCACCTATGAATTTGGACAGTGTGTGCAATACTCAGGATTAAAGTGCTCTTACTGTGTCCCTTGATATATAAATACATATTGCAGCTATGTGTTCATAATTACAAGTACAGATTATAACTAGCACATGAAACTGAGAAGATAGCATGTTTTATGATACCCTAGAGACATGAATTTCCTACCTTGACATAGTTCCTGAATGTGTGACAGAAATAAAGGCACAGATGCAAGTAAAGGTTTTGTAGAAACCAAATTCCAACCAAGTGAAAAGTACTGTGCTTTTCCTTGTGCTACATATATTAATCTTTCTGGGAAAGAGAAGCTTTAAAAAAAAATCACATAACATCCCAAGAAGCAGCATTCATTTTCTCACAAGCATGAAAAGTCCCCACTCACAGCAAATTTCATACCACTTAAAAAGTACCCATTGCTGCGTGTCAGACTGTTCCATCTGACTATCCTCCAAGGCTGTTATAATTCTGGTATGAATTGGGATTTAAATGTTGTGGCTGGCTCATATGAAATTAAATACAAACACAGATCCAAGTACTCCCATCTTTGCCAAAGTATCCAGGTTTGGTTTGAATTGACTGGTTTGATCTTTATTCTTAAGTCAACCATTTTTCTTAATCAAAACTGTCTTTTTCACTTATGATAATAACATTTAAAAGAAGTATTTTACATTAAAAAAGAACATAATTGAAAAGAAGAACTTTTCCCACATGCTCCATAAAATGTACTATGAGCTTGTTTGCTACTTTCAGATTACATGAACAATTTTATGCAATTAGAACCACACTTCTAATCAATTGACTTGCAGAGGGAGAACCATTTTAATGTTACTATGCACTCACTTGTGTATTAAGTATGGTAGCTAAAAGAGGGTCTTTAGTAATGGAAGACTGCATAGAGATTGAAATTAATATTCACAAAGTAAAATATGTAGGGTTTATCCTATTCAGCCTTTATAAGAAGAACATCAAAAGGAGCATACTGCAGGGGGATTGTGTAGAAAAAAGCCTGAATAACTTAAAAAGTTGTTTGATTGTGTACAAAAAAGCCTGAATGACTTAAAAAGTTCCTTCCTTAGAGAAGTTCATGTGTGTATGTATGTGGAGGGGCTGCTCCTTGATCTCTAGGGATTGCAGAGAATTTACTGTCTCCACCGATAGCATATTCAGGTTCAAGTGAAATGTCAGGTCGTAGTAAATCTTTACCACTGCTTCCCAAACCGCTTCTGTCCTTTCTACAGTAAGAAATAGTCACTATCCATATTAAAGAATTTGACTCTCTGTGGAGGAAGCCTCAAACGGGCTCATAGCTAAACGTTCTTATGCTGAAGGTTTATAAACAATTCTCACACTGTCAAGTGTCTCCCCCAGATTGTATAGATATTGTGCTGATTACAAGGTAGAAAATGAAGAGTGTGGTTACAGCGGAAATAACTGTAATGGGCTGTGGTGCAAGTATTGATGCCAGAAGAGGAGCAAAAAAGCCAGAGTTTTTAAGTCCATCAGAGGTTGTAAAATGGAACTCTGTGAATGCAATGTCTGGTTCTAGAAATTGTTAATGTCTCTGCAGTCATAGAGTTTTATGGTACTGCTATATAGAATTATAGAATCATAGAGCCATAGGGTTAGAAAGGGCCTTAAGATCATCTAGTTCCCATGCACCCTATTTACCTGCAACTTAAAACTGCCAGGGGCAAGATAGTACACTAGTCTGACTTTGGGTCTGATGAGTAAAGCTTTTCTCCACCCCTGCTGGACTCTGTACCCTACTCCTTTATTCCCCTTTGACCCTGGGAAATCTCTTTCCTTAGCAAAAATTCTGAACCTGACTATAGTACCAGCCCTGACCTGCTAGTTTATTTCAATATGGTCATCAATATTCTTTTAATTTATGAATCTATCCTTTCCTGTTTCTGTTTTCCACACACTCCTGGTATCTCTTAACTGTTCCTTCAATATGTCCTTCAAAATATTCTCCTGATTACCACTCCCATTATCTAAGGATAGTTTGCATCATATCACTTCTCAGACACTTTCCTTTGCCGCTTCAACCCTTTGTAAATCTACGAGCATAACCCTGGCTATCAGGCTGTACAACTTGTAACATTTATCATAGAGGAGCTCCTTGGAAATGTCTACAAAGCTTCCCAGTTGTCTTTCTGTTCCTGTTCTTACAACAAGAAGTAGGAGCTAAAATCCTCGGCAGCCTCTTGTTCTAATCGTAGTTTACAAATTCCTTGCACTTCATCTGCATCCACCTGTTGTCTTTCATTTTACTTAAATAAAAGTAAACCTTTTATTTACTTCATTATTCAAATCACTTTTGTATTCCCTGCTTTTGCAAAGTGTAAGGGATGTCTAAGGTCTCCAGTACACTGTAATTAGACAGCCACAGCACAAAAATGCCTAATGTAGAAAAAGATTTGTGTGATGAATTCATAATGGGTAGGTCAGAACTAGCTGTTTTGTTTTTATAATGCTCCTGACAGAGAACCTCAGTATCCACAGTAGTTTGATTTCACAAGATGTGAGGGATGCAACTTTTTGTTTCATTATGTCACTTTAGAAGCTGTGGCTGGAATGAAGATGAAGGAGGTTACAGGAGCGGAGGCATCTATTTCCACACAGGCAGACTTCAGAAGTAGTGCAGGGCATTTTTTCCTAGGGATGTAAAGACAGTTGTGTGAACACTGTTCCATAAAGTTAAAGCTGCAACCCATTAAGAGTTGTGCCAGATAGAATCAGCAGGGATTGTTTTTTAAACTCTTCTAATTTCTTATTCAGGAGAGCTGAATTTTTCCTTTTTAGAAGTTTCTTGTTCTTTCACATTAATTTGTAATTTAAACTCTCAGCAAAAATGTATCAGATGTTACTTTTCTCATATACCATACTGCATACATAGCCTTCTCCAAGAAGTAAGGACAGCGGGGGTTGTGTACACTTCTTCTTTACTTGTTGTATAATTTAGGAAATCCTAGTAATGTAAAACCTAAGCATTTTTTTTAAATACCCTTCCTAGAGAGAAGTGCTTTCTGTGTTTCTATAATAGGCAGAAAGTAAGTTTATAAAGTATCTGAAGATATAATCATAATTTAAGAGCAAATCCCAACAGAGGTCCTGAATAAAGCTTTCTGCGTTCTCCAGTGAGTGCCATTTTCCTTACCACCTTGTTTGTACTTAGAGCTCCTTTATGTGCACATGATAAGACTCAACAGTTGAAAGCAGGCAACAAGACAAGCATGACCAATAGCACTTTGCTGCTCTACCAATACTTCAATAAAGTTGGAAGATCAATTCAATTTCTAGCTTTTCTTGGAGAAGTGTTGTCAAACAAGATTCAGAATGATGAATGCTGCACTAAAGCATTACGAAGGTTTTTTAAGTACAACTGTGTGATAAACCAGATTTCTCTTGATGAATCATGGTGATGCGGCTGTCCTAGCACTTATCTAAAACAGTGAAAAATTAAGTCATTAGTAAAAAAGATGCAAATATTACTGAATGCTGTAGCATTTTTCCTCCCATATTTTAGTTTAGACAGCTCCCTCTGTGACATTTACAAGCACCATGATGAAAATAAGCTGTGTAAACTTGATTTCTCCCTGTGCCCCAGTAAAAATGAATTGATGAACCAAGATAGGTGAAATGCCACCTGCTTTTAAACTAAGGCTTCCTTACAGGTTGAAAGAATAGGATGACTATCAAGTATAAAGTATAAAAAAAACATTGCAGTTACAGTCCTTAGGCTCCTTGCTGTCTTCGAACACATGAAGATGAAACAAGGAAACAAAAAGGGAGAAAACTTGCTGCCCCATTGCCAGCCTAAGACTAATATGACAGTATCTCAAAAATGTTGAAGTCAAGCTGATAAGATACAGCATGCTAATTCTATGTGTTATGTTCTGGTCACAAACCTGTATTCAAATCAGACTTGTCCTTTACATTGGTTATTTCAGGATTGCTCTTAGGATGCATGTTCTGTTATGGGTTTATAGGCAGTAAGCTAGAGAGGTCTCCTGGTAGAATAGGAAAGAGCTGTGGAGTTTTTCTATGGCATTTTCCTCTGCTTCACTTCCCTGAAGTAGATTCATCCCTTAAGTAAGTGTTGTTGCTGTTAACTGTACTTTCTGAGCTGGTGTTACAAACAGGACAGAAAGAGGAGGAGTCTGGTCAGCTACAGGTTGTCTTTGGCTACCTACAATTAGTAAATATAATCTGTTCTTAAGAAGATTTTTAGATATTTTTATCTGGTTTGCTTAATGTTGTCTGATATCATCTTAGAGTTGTGTCCCTCATCTATTTCCCTCCCTTTCAATGGACTGAAACATCATCTCTCTGCCTTTGGGTGATACTATGAAACCTCTCCATTAAAGTCTGTTGAAGTTCAGAGGTCTCAGTCCTGAATCAGGGTACTCCAAAGAGATCATTTAATTTAGTTTCCTTGACTGTCCTTCATGCTAATGTGGGTGAATGGAGGAATAAGAATTTATTTATGTGTATTGAGACACTGAATTTGACATCAAATACTATTTGACAACGTGGAAACAAGAAGCCTCTTCACTATTCATGTGTCTCTGAAATATCATCCAGGCAATATTATTTATCCTGTTAATAGTAATTACTGTCTTAGTCCAGGTTTAAATATTGGTTTATTCATACTTCTTCAAACATTCAGAGTAAGCTGTTTTCCTCTCCAAAATGTAAAAATCAAGAAATTAGCCTAAATATAGGGAAAGATTAGGAAAGGAACAAAAGTTCCTTTGTAAAATCTTTGTTAGTGAAGTCTCTCAAACATAAATGTTTTTGCAAGACCAAAAAGTTGCAGAACCTGATAATTAGTGTTAGTTGAAAAGTTGTTAAACGACATTTAAAAGCCACTTCAATATAAATATAATTTAAATAAAAAGATTTCAGAAGCTAAAAATGTATGAAAACACTTTTTTTTTTTCTTTAAAAAAGAAAAGTCATTTTCTCACTATTGTTGATTATTTTTGGATTTTTGTGAGATCTGGAGCCTTATTTCCACAACCAGACTTATCTAAAATATGCATAAAATTTATCAGAGTAAGAAAGCGTTTTGCAGCTCAGATAATCCATCAAACGGATGATACAGAGCTGGAATGGTACAAGTTTGTCATCCAAATGTCTAATTTTGATAAATATTGTCACATCTGCATCATTTCTTTCACTGCACTCAAACTCCATTTGATGAGACTGACTTGCAAGCCACACCACTATCTTTTCCAGAGTAGCTCTGTCTTGATTAATAATCATCTTCATGAGACCAGCAGTGAGGTAACTAAAAAATGTTATCAAGAATGTGTAGAATCTATAAAGTTTTGTCCAATAGTATGATAAGCACAAACACGCTGTTGTAAATAATGAGTGCATGCAGTTCTGGATTTCCAAACACTGGCTTTTGACTTTTGGCAGAAAACAAGAAATATTCAACTTTAACTGTTAACATAGTATTTGCATGCCTTGTGAATACATTAAGTGAATTGGAAGAAAATTGTTTGCTTTTCCTCATTCCATTTGTTCAGCTGAACATTTTTATATGCATAGAAGGAAGGCGATTTTAATATAGGGATAGTACCAATTATAAACCTTCTTGGTGGAGAATTTTTTCTGTGTTTGGTGTTCTGTGTTTTTACAGTATTGAACTTGTTATTTGGGACACAGAGCACAGTTTGCTTAGCACAAAGGTCTTGTTTCTGCTAGCATACAGAAGAGATTTGGGCAGAGATAAAATACAGTCACTGTGGAATGTCCCATCTCCGTATAATACATCTCTGTTAACAGCAGGGAGTCACAGCAGTGGAAGTAATTAGATAAGGCTTTGTTCTTTTCACCTAAAGGAGAAGCCATGTGGTGGTGAAATATAAAAGGAAATTGCTAGACCATATATATTATAGTTGTTTCCACTGGCTTATTTTCTTCTGTAACACGCTTACTGCAGAATTTTGGCATCTATAACAAGAAGCATTTATATTTTGTTTGGTCAAAACTATGGGTATGCATTTAAACCTAAGCCTACGTCATCATTGACAAGTATGCAAACTGCTTCCAAAGAGATCTACTGGAAGAAATTGTGCAGAACTATGCTGCTTCCCTTAGGCAGGTTCTGCTGGTTTTCGGAGCGAAAGTAAAAATTCATCATTTCCCAGCAGATCAAGAATTGACTTGTACCGAGGTTGGTTTTGATTTTTTTTGACTGTTTTTTTTTTTTTTCCCAACAAATCTGTGTTTATGAATTCATGAAAAGTCCATGTAAATTAAAGCAAACATTTAAAAAGTCAATTTTATATCAAATGGAATTGCTCAGAACTCAAATTGTTATACTAAAAAAGAAATAGAAACAAGAAAACAAAAATCAGGGGAATTAGGTGATGTTATCTTTTGTTGCAGATAATGTAGGTGATGTTGCAGCTTCATCAGTGAAAGAGGATTCTGTTTCCCAAGCTAGCTGATTTAAGTGGATTCACAGATATCCTGTAGGTTCTGACCCAGAGGAGACAAAGTCTCTGAGTCAAGGAATTACAAAGAAACTTAACAAGGTCTAAAGAGAATACAATAATCAGTACTTCAGATGAGGAAGAATGACAAGAAATTATTATTTGCCTCACTGTCAAGCAGATAAATTGAAATAGCAGCAGCAACAACAGTAAAAATAAAAACTATTATTATTATATACATAGTTGTAAAGTTCTAGGCTCCAGAGAAAAGCAGGAAAGAAAATTGGTGACAGCAAGGAACATCAAAGTTATGTTGTTTCTCATATGATAAAATCAGCTCTGTGCAGCTGCTTGAAAAATTTGCATTTAATATCAGGAAAAGAACATCTGCTGCTCAGTATGCAGCAGAACACCAAAGCTGCTGTGGAGAAGAGGAGGGAGGAATGGATGGATAGGAACTAGATCATGATAAGCAAAAGAAGAAGTGGCATCCCACTGAATGTCGTGACCTCTGTTATCACTTTCTAAGTCATTTACTCCCACTTGTCAACCCTGGACTAGCATTCATGATGGTGGAGGTAGCTGCCTTAGTCATGGTAACCTGCTTGTAAGTTTGCTAACATGGGATAAATTTCATTGAGCAAGCACTTTCAAGAACATATAAAGTACATAACCTTAAAGCAGCAAAATTCTTGGTAAGAGCTTGTGAACACATTGCCTGTCCCCAACTTCTGATGGGTACATGACAAATGTGAAGATTCAAGAAAGTAAAAAACTGTGTCAGATACAAGTGTTGAGAGGAATGATGATGCCAGAGCAAACGTACAAGGATCATAATGGGAGAGACGGGAGTTAAATGTATAAAAAACTATTGCTTCGAGCACGTTTGTTGCTATCTTAAGGGGCTTTTTCATTTATTTCTTTTCAGCTCAGTAAATTCTTTGACTTTTAATGGTTCACTACACCAAACAGGAAAAAATTACAGGTTAGAGTTTTCAAATGAAGTTACTACCTGTACAATGCAAAGAAAAACATGTATGTTTTCCTTTCTGAGTATGTTGGTAATTCAGAAATTCTGTATTAAGAGTATGTAAATTATTATTTAAAATTTATGTGTTTAATTTCATATATACCTCCAGATAGACATAGTTATAAAACCTTTGGTTTGTTTTTATTTCCATTATTCTCCCACCCTCCTAGTATTCTTGTCTTTCTGTAACATTCTATACTATCCATATTAAAGGCAAAGTAGTATTTCTGATAATTTCAGGAACATATTTATAATGCAGTACTGCTCAAAAGATGTTTTAAGATGGTCTATATTTGGTTTGAGAGGAGCACAATTATCTAACAATTTCATAATAATTTAAAAATCTGTGATGCCATCTGTGCAAAAGCCCTGATAGAGGCTCTGATTTAGCACAGTATGGCTTGCCTGTAACCTGATTTGGTATCTTTAGTGGGCAGATGTTATTACTAGCTTTACTATCAGAATAATCTTTCTCCTCTGTATTATATGCACAGAGGTCCATTTCTAGGAAAAAAAAATAATCAAGACAGTGCAATAGTTATAAAAAGATGTTATACTTGCTGTGTGGAACAGTTAGGTTTAATCATTTATGTGAAAACAAGGTGAAACAGATTTACAGTATAGTTTGAAGAATTTTATCAGGTACAACATTAAGGAATGCAAACATGGTTATTAGCCATGGAAGGATCTAAGACTTTTGCTTTTTAACCATAAAACTGAAATATTTAGAAAAAGATTGTTGTGGTTTTGTGAGTCACTTGCACTGAGCTATTTTTTTGCAGAAATGATTTCTGATTTTCGAACAATGAATAAAACCGTTCAAAACCTGCTCTCTCTCCTGCAACACATACAAGAGCCCACAAGTTTAGGTGAAGATAGGGTGCTAGCTACCATGTAAACACAGATGTAGATCATACACTTTTTCAGCTTACTCTAGAAATAGCATCTACTTAACAACATGGAATTATTTTCATCATTCTAGTAAACCTCAGTAAAATCTCCAGTGTGAAAACGGCAATTCACTTTGCTTGCAGGAACTGGGGAATAAATGGTAACATGAACAGAAAGAGGCAAATGCAATCTTGAGAATGCTGCCTTATGCAGTTCTACTACCTAGATGTTTACAGACAGTTCTTGCTTGGCAGCTGGGGGACCTGTGTTCAGAAAACTCCTATCAAATGCTTATTTTCCTTGTATTCTCTTAGTCTGTTAGCACACTATAGGAGAACCTGAAAGATGGGTGAATTTCCAAGTCTGCGTGGCATAATCAGTGGTTTGGGAGAGAGGTAAGCATAGAGGCAAAAGAAGAGAAAGGAAAAAATAACTGTGTTAAAACACGCTTTCATCTTTCTCTGTGGGTGAAGAGTTTAGTGGGATTTTCTCCCCCTTCTGTTCTCCCTTCTGTGGAAAGAAGATAGAAGGTGATTTGTGGTTATCTCTGTGGACCTCAGCAGTAAGGAAGACTCAGAAGAGATGCATATAATAGAAATAGACCAGAGCCAAATCATCCACAATTACTGTCTACTGGTAAGCCAGTCATGGGCTTTTATTTAAATCTTAACCTGAAATCTGAAATGCTCTCCATTTCTGCACCAAAACCCCAAAGCTTTTCCAGAAATTGATACTTCTGGAGCTTCATATTGTGTAATGACATATGTACAATGTTTATACAAAAAACATTCTGGAAGAGGGTTATACATGAAACACTTCTTAAAGGTGTGTCACTTAAGAGACTGTCTGATAGGCAACTTCTCATTGATATCTGCCTCTTGTGCATCATAATTATTTTGGTCACAGCCTGTAGCAATAGTACTTTGTTTTTATTAAAATGATAGCTTTGTTGACTGCACTGTGTTTGGAGTTATTTTATAACAAGGGTCACTTTATGTCTCCTTTGTCACCACGACCTTCAGTTATGTCTTTGCTTTCCACTTCAGTCTAACATCCTGCTTTCATTTACTTGATGGCTTCATGGTTCGATAGCACTTAGAGAGATGTTGACAGAAAATGGAAAAGCTTGAAGACACTCCTGTTTAAAATAAGACTGTCTGTGCATTTTATATATAAAATTTATTTTTCTTTCTCTTTTATTTAAAAAATACGACATTGGGGGGGCGGGGCTTTTTTTCTTTTTTTCTGTCCTCCTTTCTGTGCAAGAGGCTCATCTTTTAGGCAATATTGAGCTCAATCAGACTTCTTAATACTAGGAAGTTAGTATATCCAGCTTTGGAAAGGATTTGGGAAGGAAACTGTGGTATCTTCTAAAGATGATGTGAATATTATGTACTCTACTCACTGTCACTGACATGAGAGCACAGCCTGGAGAAGGGACCGCTGTGAGGTCTCTTGACAGTCCCTAGCTGGTATAGCAGTGATTTCTTCTCATCTGTGCCAATTGAGGATTCTATCTGCTGTAGGACTGACAAATTCATACTCCAGTATTCAGGGAAGCAAGTTTAGTTTGCAGATGGGATGTTGGCTCACAGATTCACAGGGTAATGGGGGCATGGATATACACCTACATGGACTACACAGTTTAACAGAAAAGTAGAAACTTACTTGAGCTGAGTGCAGTGCTCTATGTTTACTTGAAGTAAGTAGCTGTAACACATGCTTTGCTCTTCAGTATTTCTTTTATTGCTTAAGACATATGATTCTTCATTCTGAAATATATGTATGCATCCCAGAATGTAATGATTAATCTTTTTAATTAACTGTATTTGGGATATGATGTCCTCTGAGAGATATGACACAAGATGGAACGTATTTTACACCTTCGGGAGTATTTGATTACTTCCCTTCCTTTGATGACAGTCTAGGCTGGTTTGGTCAGAATATCTATGTGCTTAACCTTTGAGATACCTACAGTAAAGCACTCTAGTATTAAAGAAATCTAATTTTAGTACTTCTTACTGTTCTATTTGACTGTGACTCTTGTTTTGTTGACAGACTTGGAACATACTGTCTAAGCCATCTTTCCTTGCTTTTCTTAACTGTGTTTCAACCCATTTCAGTAAGGGATCAAAGCAGAGTACTCAAGTGAATTTACTTTACTAAAAGTTTTTAATGACCTTCACACAGCTAATGTAAGTGAGGTTCATGTGATCTGGCTTTATTTGATATGTCACTAGCATACAACATAGTGGATCAGACACAGAAAACTTTCTCCTGCAGTACCTGGTACCTTGGCTGTCAATCAGTATTGGATGTCTAGGGCAGTGCACTCGCTTCTGTCGCATGTCTTTCTGAACATGCATTTCAGGTGACCAGCTCAGGTAGGAGGGGACAGTGAGATGTTACATTTGTTGTTTCAGTGTTGGTTGTTGTTGTTTTAGGACTGCTTCTTTTTGCTAGTCTGTTAATGCATTGCTTCATTCCTATGGCTTATGTTATCACTTATTCACAGATGACATACAGGTCCATAATTCATCTTGGTGTTCTCAGATTTTACCTCATTTCCATAACTGGATGCATACTAATATTTTATTACAAAAAAAAGAAGTCAAGAAAGATTTTCTTTAATCCTGTTGTTTAGGTTTTTCTCTCATAAGTACTTCATATCTCTAATACTGCTTCTCTTTCCCTGCTTCCACAGTACTGTACGAGAATCTTACTCATTATAGTTTATTGTATAATCAACACCTTGCACCTGAAAAATAGATTTTTTGCCTTTTTTTTTTTTTTTTTTTTTGTCCACAGGCTATATGCTGTCTCTCTATGCAGATCTTCAAGTCTTTTAATTTTTTTACTGCTTCTATTACAAACCAAAAATCCCCGAAATAACTGGTCCCTGATCTCTGCAAGGCAGGCAGAGCATGAGTTTTACTATAAGACTACCGCTTCTCAGTCCGGTGACCTAAATTTTAGATTACAGAAAACACGAAAGCCACTGCCTGTTTTTTTTTTTTTCTCATGTGCAATCACATTTATATGATTTGACTTCTTTTTGTAGACTTGCCCAGAATATCAATTCTGTTTATAAATTGTGTCTACTCTTTTTCTTTCCTAAACTGTAGGAGCTATAAATATAGTAAAAACTAGTTTTGCACAGATTTTTTTTCTCCCTGGTATCTTCTGTATAAGATTTTGCTGACTTTTAACAGCATCATTTGTCAACTTTTAATGCACTTTGTTTTGACTTAAACTTCATCTAAAGTTAATTTCTGCAGAATATCTACCCTTTTGTGACATGCTATTTATAATTTAATTTTTGGTTTAGAACTTGTTCTTTATACACAATATACACTTTATGTAAAAAATGTTTAAATTACTTAATAAGACATAGTCAGAGGTTGATAACACTGCTGTCATTATTGCTTTACCCTATTGGCAGTAATGTGAATAGGTATTTTTATTTTCTACTGATACCACTTTTGTCCCCTTATAAAATATCACTTTTATTTGCAAAATGTTCTCATTATGATATAATAATAATAATACAATGTAAGATAGAGAAATGTGGGAAATATGCACTTACAGGTGACCTCCCCTTTGCCAGCACTGCAAATGATGCTGAAGGCTGGCTTGTGGCATGTCTATGGAACTCAGGAGAGTTCTCAGAGAGAACAACTAACTGCCTTTTTTTCCAAGCTATTTTATCACTCAGTGCAACCAAAATTAAAATTTTTGTCACATAATATATACCTACTCTCTAGCAGAATATCCTGGCAATAGCCACAGGCAAATCTTTTATAAGTTAAGTTTCATTTTATATTGATTGCCGTACATTTACTTGTATCATATTTGTGTCCCCTTCTCTTTTGGTAATAGTTTAAAACTTGGTGTCCTTAACAAAAACTTATAAACATTAACATGGAAAAATATGGGCAAGAGGCAAACAGACCTTCAAAACAGATGTTAACAGAACTTCACTGTCCGCATCTTTCCTATACAGTAGATATTTTCTGGCCAAATCCATGGTGGTCTCAAGGCTTGTCTTTTGTTTCTCTTCTTGACTCTTATCCAAACAATTCTTCTGAAAGCTCTTTGAAGCTGGTAATACCACTTCAGTCAGACTACCAGGTTTTGATACGCTCTCATTTTATTTCCCCCTCTTCTTACAGATAAGATGTTGGCTATTTTGCAGTCATAAATACCGACTCACTTTGATAGCTTCATTAAAGTCTTTTTCCTGTGTGTCATTTTTCTTTATTTCATATCTGTAATGGCAATTTGAATTTCCCAGCCCAAGGCCTTAAAGTGCTTGGTAGGTTTGCTTCATTAGGATGTTATATTTACACCTTTTAATCCCAATATGGTGAATAATTTTATTTTAATTTTTCTCTCTTTAGTTTGCTGCGTCTTTAAGTACTAATGTCCTTAATGAACACAGAAGTGGTACATTTAATGTGGGGACTGCAACTAAATTGACTTTGGCAGAACATCACTAAAAATCTGGGTTTTTTCTTCATATTTTACTTTTCTCTTTTATGGCTTAAAAAACTTTTTGCTGTTTGCAGCATCTCCCTCCAGAGTTATATCTCAGCTTCAATTCTGATAATTCTCAGTTGATCTGTAGACTTTGAGATTTCCAAAATATATGCTTGTTTGATTCTGCTTTTGGAAATAGTTTCATATCCTTCTGCAGTTTCTGCCTTTCCTTTCATGTTTTGTCCTGTTGTTCAAGCTGGAAATCCCTAGTAAGTTTTCAGTCTTTGCCTTAAAAAACCTTTGTCTGCTGTAGTTCAGGACTCGAACTCTTTAATAATTTCATCTTTTCCAACTAGTTATCCAAGTCTGTACTTTTGAAATCAAGAAAAGCCAAATAAAAAAACAAACAAAAAAAAAAAACCCTTAGCCCTGTGTTACTTTATCAAAACATCTTGCTCTATTATTAGCTTTTTTATTTTATCATATCATGGCATCAAATAAAATTTATTCTTGTTTTATCATAGAAAGGTGTGGGGTGGAAGGGACCTTAAAGATTATCTTGTTCCATCACTCCCCTCTCACCCACACCCCCCCAACACCATTTACAAGGATGCCTCACACTAGAGCAGGTTACTCAAAACCTCATCCTACCTGACCTTGACAACACTTCAAGGGACTGGGGCAGCCACAGATTCTCTGGGTAACCTGTGCCAGTGCCTCACCATCCTAATCTATCATATGATGCTGTAAATATGCCAAATGCAAAGCAAAGCAAAGTCTTCTCTTGCATTTCTGACTTCTTATCAGTGTCAACTCTCCTGGTAGCTGTGCTTCCTTATTAGTGGTTGTTATGAATACCTGTGACCCTGCAGTCACATTTGCAGTATTGGCAAAAGGGAGATCACCTGTAAGAGCATATTTCCTACATTTCTCTATCTTACATTGTATTACTATTATATTAAAATTGTAATGTTTGGTGCTGAACTTTTGGATATCTAACTTGTTATCCATAAGAATTTCTAGTGTTGATCTTTTAAACAAAAAAGCATACAAAAATGTACCAGAAAAACTCCAAACTACTGCACACAAAAACTTCATCTTATAAGAGTGTGATAGTAAAAAAAGACTTTTGAGATGTTTTTTTCATGCTGACATTATGGGAATGAACTAATACCTCAAAAGATAATGCACAGAATAAAGTTCATGATCCTTAATGTCCTTTACAGTGTTTGAAATTCTAATCAAAACTTAAACTTTGTAATCAGTGAAATCTTGGAGAAATGCACAATAAATTACAGTAAAATTTTGATGTTGAGTATTTTAGAAGGCATAAAGGGGCAAGCATTTTGGTGGAGTACTCACTATTAAAAAGTGCCATGTGCTGCTGCTTTCTGTCCATGTTTTAAAAAGGCATTGCCTGTTATACAGTTGAAAAGCATCATCATTCAAGATCTACACTGGAAATACTATTTTTTTTTCTTAGTATGACTTTTTTAGAATATCTTTTCCTTCTGTAATGAAAGATTGAAAATCCTTCCTTTTCCCCCCACTTCTCCTCCAAAAAAAAACCCAAACAAGGACAATTGCTACAATTTATGACAAAAATCTTATGAGTGGAATAGGAGAATAATTTCTCAGTCATCAATTTTGGAGAATTGTCTAAGGAAAGGAATTAATGACTTTAATGATATTATTTTCCAACTGCAACACTTCTCATGGGCATTTTCTGATTTAGCAAACATGTGCACCCATTACATCTTTCTCAGACATGAGATTTTACAGAGCAGTCAAAATGCTGAAGGAGCTCAAACCAGTCAAGTATTTTTCAGAATTACTAGAAACACGCGAGTGCTGGCTGTGAGAAGCATGGCAGCACTACGCATTTTATTATCAGTGAATGTTTGCATTGTTCTAAGGAAAGCATAGTAGCTTTTACCTGCTCATCTCTGTAGCATGAATGACTAAAACTTAGGAAACAAACTTCTGTTTCAGAACAGAAAATGAAGACCATATTTTCTATCTAGATGTGTCTACTTTGGTGTAAAGCAAAATCTACAAATGTTTGAATAAGCTACCATTTTTGACCTGTGAGCAGATCTGATAGACAAACTTGGTGGACACAGTTCATGAAAAGAATTTGAAATAGTGACAGTTCAATGACAGGGAGGGTGTCCTGGGACATTGCTATGGTGAAATGATGTCATGCGTGTAAGCTTCCTTTATAACCTCACAAGTCAGCAACTCAAAAGTGTACTGCCTTGTTATGAAACAGTTGTCACTGCAGTTCATCTGTTGCTTGCTTGAATATTTTTGTTAATAGTTAAGAGCTGTTGAGCTACAATGATTATATACTAATCAAGGGGACCCAGGAGTCCTTCCGAACTCTAAAGACTTAGTGCTTGTATCAGTCATGTCCTTGCTATTTGCATGGATGAAATCTGAATGTATGGCATTGTTTTCTTTGGAAGAGGATAGGAGCCCTGGTTACAGATGACTTCTCAAGTGGAGAGACACTGGCTGTGGGTAACTGTTGGGGGGCATTGCTGATTGCATGTAGGACAGTGGGTGCCCAGCTACAGGGTTGCTGATTGCAGCAAAATGACTGCTTATGGCAGCTAAACAGAAGCACTCTCAGGCAGGCAGTATAAAAAGCTAAAGCCAGCACCAGCGTGTGTTATCTCAACAATACCTTATTGTCAAGAAAAGTAATTAACAAAAGTGCAACCAGAAAGCTAATATGTTGCAAGAAAACAGTAATGATGACACTCGTTCTTTCTCAGATGTCAGTATATAATAGAAATTCATTAATAATAAAAACATGCAGATAAGACATGAAACAGAGAATACATTTATTAAGAAACTGCCGTTCTTAAAAACAGGCAGGTTTTCGGGGAAAGTTTTGGCTATTTACAAGCTAAATATGAAACACTCAAATGGATGCTCCCTGTAGTTGCTGCACTGCTGGTTTCATATTGTGTTTTCTGCTTCCTTGAAGTCTGTAACCCTCTCACCTCATATACCCACAAAGACATTCTTCTCACTGCTTAACGGATCTCTAGGGCATCTTTATGGAGTTACAGCTGTCTGATGCGCAAACAGCACACGATCAAGTGTGCTTCTAAGACATTGTGGGAGTGAGGCAGAAGTTGTAAAGCTTGTACAGTTTGCCGAAAGTACACATTTTTGTATCTCCTTGGGTTTAGCTAGCTTTAGGATTTCTGACTGTATTATTTTTTGCTGTTGTTTTCTCTCACTTCTGAAAACCTTTGTCTAGCCTTGCTTCTTTCTGCAAGCATGTCCTGTGAGAAATAGAAAATGCCTTGACTCTGTAAGCACCGTTCAGCAATAACAAAGCTATCCCAGTATTATCAACACTGTTTTCAGGACAAATCCAAAGTGTAGCCCTGCGATAGCTGCTATGAAGAAAATTAACTCTACCTCAGTCAAAATCAGCCCAGGGCACTGGATCTTATCTGCTGTTATGTACTTCTCCTGCACTAGGAGAAAAGAACACATCAAAAAATGAGTGTGCTCACAAGAGGAAGGGGAGAAAGAAGAGAAATGTTGCAGTCACCTACAGGAATCCAGGAACAACTGAGAAGATAAATTGTTTTAACTCTTGAGAACATGCTGTTGCTGGCTGGGGTGAGTGGGAATATTGAGGGACAACAGTATGGACTTTTTACAAGGCCCCATTAAGACCGAACAAGTGTCAAGCCCATCTTAAGGGATAAGACTATGAATAGTGAAGAACAGTATATATTTTTTAATAAAAATCTCAAAACAAGTATGTTTTAAGTTTTCTGGAAAGAAGTCACATTTTTACTGCTCAAGTAATCACTGAATTTGTCCAGTGTTCACAAATATTTTCACAAAATTGACTGATACTACAGCTAACGGACAATTCCCGGGGAAAAAAAAAAAATCTATGTTATTAATGCTTTGAATACCTGATACCCTATGGGCACCCAGTGTGTTATGAAAGATAAATAAAATTTAAATTGATTATTTATGCGATAAAGAAATCGTATCTCAGTACCATGATGTATGGCATATATTCCACTTCAGAGGAGTGTTCATATTTCATACATATCGCATGCAGCTCTAGTCATGAATTATTTGTTTCTTCTGTAGCACGCGTGCAGTACATGATAGATTAAAAGACACAGTCCAAGTTTCCCTTGACATACTAAAGTATTGCTGTGCATGAAGATATTATTTATAAATGAAATATTATACAATCATAACCTTTCAACAGGGCCTGTTTTCTTTCCCTTTCAGTGCAGAATAATAGTAAACAAGGTAAAAATCTTGAGGAAAACACTAAAGGTTGTCTTTCCAAAGCAGTATCCTCCCTGCAGTTTTATCTAGTTAGGTGCTGGTATCTCTATTAAGAGCTGTTAAGCTGTTAAGAACCCATGTTAAAAAGGGATCCTGAGACTTGACCTCTTTTGCAGCTCATATATACAAGTTAATAGGGGATCATCCTATGCTGTGGGCTGGGATTTCTTTGAGAGGCTGCTGCATTTTACTGGTAGCTGCAAAGGTATTGCATAGTCAGACTGTGTCAGGATGAGGACCCAAAGTAAGTTACTGATACTTTACTACGCTCAAGCCGGTATTAGTCCAAACTTAATTGCTATCATGGTTTCATTTGTGGAATCAGGACTATAATCTCAGAGACAATCTCACTGGCACAGGTTGCCAGAGAAGCTATGGCTGCCCCATACCTGGCAGTGTTCAAGGCCTGTTTGGATAGAGCTTGGAGCAACCTGGTCTAGTGGTAGGTGCCCCTTGTCCATGGCAGCAGGGTTGGAACTGGATGAGCTTTAAGGTCCCATTCCAGCCCAAACTGTTCTATGATACTATGGCATTGCTGTCTGTGAATGTGAAATGAATTATGCCTTGAAGAAATTAATCAGAATATACTCACTAAAATAAGGCCTTAGTCATGGAAATCCTGGATACTTTTCCTCTCTTCCTTTTGGAGGCAGAGATTTGAATATGAAAACATATTGTACAGCTAAGGCAGATTAGCTGGTTAAGAGTAACTTGGTAAACAGATGGTATCAGATGTCTGGAAGACTCCAAACAAAACTGCTGTTCTAGATGATAATGTTTTGCCCAAGCTTTGGGTGCTTTGGAAGCCTGAGTTTAAACACAAAGATGGGAGCTTTATTTGCATGCATGTTTCGTTTAGTCACAAACTGTCAGGAAGTTCTGTGTGCGCACTGTTACGGAAATATCTATTCAATCATTTATAGATGAAGTTTTCAAATTTACATACTTAATTGCAGAGAAGACACAAGTGAATGCCAACGCACAAAATCAAGATTTATTAGTGCAGAAGGAAAAGAGCATAAAGAATAACTGTGTGTGCATATATATAGAATTGATATCTATTTTGGTTTATTGTGATCATTCATTTTGTTACATGAAAAAGAAAAAATATCTAATTTTGTAGATTCTTAGGAATAGCTGAGAACATAGTGGTTAATTTGTTCAAGATATTTTTTGCTACCTTCAAGTGGTGGCTGAATATTTTGCATGTATTTTATACATGCAGGTATTATCATGCTACCTATACAGCCACCCTCCAGTAAATACAAACCAACCTTCTATGTCGAAACCCTTATTGTATATTCACTGGGAGGATTGCCATGGCTTCAGAAGGATGAGGATTTCATCCCCAGTCATCCTTTTGTGATGAATGTTATTTATCATGCTGTAAATCACTCTCCTAGTATGGGATATGATGTTAAATATAAGCATTTTTTTAATATTAACAAAATCCAATTTGCTTCAAAATCTGCTGTTGTTAAAGTAACAATAACCCAAACCCAAAAATGTCACTTAGCTATAAAATATATCAGGGTATTTCTTTCATCAAAACTGTAGGTAAATAATTTGACAAATATTTGCAAATAAGATGAGCTAAAACTCAAAGAAGTGTTTGGGGTATTTTTTTCTTCCTTTTTTAAATAATTTTCTTTATATTTTTATATATTAATTTTTAGGCAAAAGGTAATCTCTATTTTTTGCCTTGGGGCAGGAGATAGAAAACTGAACCTAAAATTCCCTATTTATTTCTAAATAATACAGTACTGTATAGAAAAGTCATAAAAGCAGAGACTGCAAATTGAATTCCAATAACTGTGCTCTAAAAAACAAAACTCCATCTACTAAATGGGAAAGCATTATTGACAATTATATGCAAATTACCAGGCTTTTGGCAGACTCGTCAAAACTATTATCCTATGGCAAGTCTGTAAATTACATAGCTATGCCAGCAATGTAGAATTGTTCATTATACTTTATTGATACATTTACGTCGCTTTATATTGGAATATTTTGCTATGGGTCTTCAGAGGCTTTCTTGTTTGCTTATTTTTGTGCCTGTGTTTCTCTTTGAGTTTTGTACTTACCCCCACCCTCGGAGTTGGAACTTCTGATTGAGTCACTGGGCCAGAGGGAGTCATCTTTCATCAACAGCATCACCAGCTGTTCTTCTTAGCATCCTGAAGGCCACCAAGAAAGCAGGTAAAAATGAGGTGTCATTTTGTTATCATCATAAGACTTCCCTGGAGACCTGTGTATATTCTTTCTTTCCAAACCCTGCCTATTCTTCATCTCAGGTCATGTATTCTTCTGCCCTAAATTCACTAGCCTATGTTTCTTCTTGAGCTGAGAACATATTTTCTGCTATGCTAAAGAGTTTGCATACTCTCTCTCTCTCTATTACAGCTTATATTTAATAAACGAGGAACAGGCACCCTGTTTATGTTTATTCATAACAAGTTTAGATGTTACTTTTGAAGATGAAGAAACAAGTTTGATGATATACAATATCAGCTACACGCTCTGCACTGATAGCAAACTTTAGCAATCAAGGAAAGATAAAAAGGTTTCAGAGAACTTAATCACGTACTTCAAAGTAGGCTTAAGAACATATATTTCAGAAATTGAGATAAAATATGAATGTTTAATTTATCTTCTTTCTTTTTTACCATGGCTGTTTCTGATTCTGTTGCTAATAACCTCATTGCTTCTGTCAGCCAACACCTCATGTGTTTTTAGTTGAAGCCTTTTTTTTTCTTCCTTTCCTGAAATAACTTTTATTGAAGAAAGAATCTTTTAATTAGCTTTTAGTTTCCCAAAGGGTGTGACTGGTGCTTAATTTTACTTGGGTAGGGGCCGCACATAGTTTGAGATCACTCAATAAATTTCATACAGTTACTGGAAACCAGGAAATTGCTGTAAAAATGACTAACACATTAACAGTGACATGCTAAAATTCACCTCTAGGTGAACCTTCACTCTAGTAGAGAACCCCATTTCTTGAGTAACCTCTTATGATATCTGTGCAGGATGGTAAGGACAACCATATTCTGTGGGGATTTTTTTGGCTGGTTGCATTGTACCATAAGAAAAAAGTTTCTCTAGGTGACCTGAAGTAATTGCAGACTGTGTTTGGGCAATGTATATCATCAAATATGAAACATCAACTTGCCAGTTCTTTGCCCCTTTCTCTTCTAGATGTTAATTGGATTTTGGTGTTAAGGACATGTGCAAACAGAACCCAGAACATATTTCTGCCCTTTCTCATAAAATCATAGGTTAATTCTTGCCCTGAAATCACAAGCAAAATAATTAATTTTACCCAAGAGCAATTTTTGCCCCAGAATTAATATACTTGTCCAAATTATATAGCTGACAGACATGTCTGAAGTGATACATGCTGTGGTTGGAGAAAAGCAACTCTTTATGTCCTTCCTCAGGTCTTTCAGGTCTTCAAAGTAGCAGTCTGAATGAAGGACAGCTGTCACATAAAGAAATACAATTATTGGCAATACTACATTTCATATTCTTTTTACAAATCCTACTGCAATGTAGTTCTGTTACATGTTGATGATAGTTATCATCATAAGCTCCTTTCCTTTTCCATACTTTAGTTATAAAAGTGTCAAATTGAGGATAAGACATGACCTGGGGTAGCATATATCTGAATCACCTCTTGTGCTAAAAGTTACTAAAGTTAGACAGTCTACCTAATCTTATGTAATTTTCTAGGGGATGAATCTTGAGGAAACTTGTTTGACTTCCTTTGTTTAGCTTTTCTTTGTGGTGGCTCCAGAAAGTGATCAGGATGGAACAAAGAAATCTAATCAAGAAACAAGGGATTAGGTGTCTAGGAGATAGTGCTGCCTAGAAAGTTGTAAGTTAGTGTAGAAAGTAGTTATCTTGCTATAAAGGCATGTGTGAATTTCCAAATGTTGTCAGTTACCAGTTTTATGGAAATGAGGGTGCTCATCTACTATTTTAGGTTTTGAAATTTTGCAATTCGTCAGAGCAGAATCTCTCTGGTACTGATTAGCATGTTGAATCACTTGATCAGATGTGTGCATCAGCTAAAATGAGGGGAACTTAGGAATCAAAGGAGAGGAAATTACCCCTTATATCCTGTACTTTCTTTGGTGTTCAAAACTAACTGATTGGAAAATAAGAGGAAATCTCCCACATTTATGCTGCATGCATCTCTCGCTATTTCCATAGGACAGAGGAAGAACTCAGGCTTAGCGCTTTATCCTACTAGCTGCTGAGGAGCATGAGCTTTGTGAAGAGTTGAGGGCTCTACCTTTCTGGGCTGCTACTCTGGCTGTAGATGATTGGGATTAAAGGTTCCTATTCATGGGTAGAATACTAAGAACAATCTGAAAATTTATAACAGTTTAATGTTACCTTTTAATATCCATCCTGTGGCCAGTGTAAATTACTCAGAATAAGATATTTCCTTTCATGTTATCAGGCACATTTCAGATAAACAAACATTAATAACTTAAGCAACTTCAGGAGTTGGGGCATATAAGGGATATTGGTCTAAAGGACAGCCTTATGAACTTCAAATTCAAGCACAACTTTAAAAATAGACGGTTCAGTAATATTAACAATGTGCCCACATATTCTATCTGAACAGCAGGACTGTGATTTCTGTATATTAGTGCTGCTGAGTGACTGACCTCCTGCTGTGTTTTGGGTCTGTGCAATGCCAGCTTTTCAATGTACCTGGCTTCTTTCCCAGCACTGCCTCAGTACACTTTCAAAAGGAGAAAGCACACTTCCTAACAGCTACAAGCTACCTCTATGTCTTAACCTTTCTTTTTTTTCTGTTTTTTTCTCAATTTTTCTTTTTCTCTTGTCTTCCTGCAGTAGAATGCACAGGCTCCTGAGAGAATTCCCCCCAGTTACAGTTCATTTACAGATGATTTTAAAAACAGCAAGAGCAGAACACTTGGAATCAGAGTATGTCTGCTACTTACCTGGCTGAAGGAAGTGCATAAATCCAGATATTAAAATAAATAAAGAGCCAGCTGTTTTATGAAAACTCTAGAACCTTAAAGCCTTTGTGTGTTCCGTATTTTACCTGATTATCTGAATCTGTTCTTGCCTTCCTAGCAAACGGCTGCAAAGAGAAATGTAAATAGACAAAAGGGAAAAGCAAAGAGGATTTTTTAAATGCATACTGTTAGAGCATGAAGAGTTTAGACAGAAAATCCTTCCCATTGCCTTTTCTGTTTAAAACGAATTCCTGCAGATACTGTTCTACATAACTTGCCTACCACTAGCTGCAGGGTATTTTGTGAGAATTGTGAAGTTGGTAGGTTAGGTTACATATTTTGTTCTGTTGCAGTAATGCATGAGGCATCCCTGTCTTGCATTATGTTTGATTTCCATGAGACCAATGGTGGTGGAAGAACAGAGAGCGTCACTTGTTAAACCTGGAAAGAGCTGTTTTCTCTAGTCCCCTTCAGAGAATGTGTGGTCTCTGTAGCTCTTGGAATTCTGCCTGATTAGAAGAAAAAGCCAAATAATTTGACACAACAAAGCAGTGCACAACTTCAGCTTGCTAGCAGTGCCTTAGTAGCTTGCCTGTCTTTCCAGAATGTGACAAGTGCCTGAGGAAAGGCAAACAACTTGTATTTTGAGGGAGAAGAAGGGAGTATTAAGTGCTGTTGATTTCAGAGGGGGGGAAAAAAGCCTTTGCATGGCAAATGAAAATAGAAATGCAAATTAGCTCCAAATACTTAACATATCTGATAAACAATTGTATAAAAATAGAAAGTAGAGGCAATAAAGACCTTCAGATATTCTGTATTCATGCTCACTGTCAGTATAGCCTCACTTAGCTGAGGAGTCTGCCTGTATATGCTACCAGGCATGTGTATGTATTCCCACCGATTAGTTAGACCTTTCCGCGGCACCTACAAACATCAATTCCCAAACATCCGTATTTATAGTCACACTAATGATTAAAATTATATTATGGAAACTGAAACTACATGCACAAGATAGAACACTGCTCAGCATTTCCTGAAGCGCCAGAAAAAAAAAAGGTATAATGGAATTAAGGAGCTAGGGGAAAAAGGGAAGAAGAACATAGTTGAAGCATATTGTGTTGTTCAGGGGTATCAGTGCGCGCAGATCATGTCTGAGCTGATTGTGCCTGATCTACTTAATGGTTGTTTTCTCAAAGCTGAATTTCAGCTATTCCACAGTTTAGGAAAACATCTTCTTACTTTGTCACCTCCAGATACCTACTGCAGAGAACTACATATAATAATGAGACTTATAAAGAAGCATGACAAAAGCAAAGAATACTGAATCTCCTGTGCCTAAGGTGCATCACAGCTCTTTAAGAAGTTTTTAAAAGACTTTCTGAGAAGGGGCTCACTGCTCCAGTGTGAAGGATCTGTTCACGTGTCTCTCAACATGTAGGCCAGTTACTTGAATTCTGATAATATTTGCTTTCTGTTGTGCTGTTTCTCTGTAATAAAAGCACATTTTTCAAAATGCAAACACCTGCTTTTCTGTGTTCTTTCAGAATACTCAGTAGAAACAGAAGCAATAATTTGCAGTGAGATTTGAATTTACATTTCCGGGCAAGACCATCGCAAGTGTTAGTTTCTGCTTAAACTGTTGTATAAACAGGCACCATAAAAGCACATCTGTACCTCTCCAATCAAGGTTTGTCTGCGGCAAAAGAGATTCTAAAGGGACATCTTAAAAGAAGATTTAGCACTAGATTGGATCCTTTTAAATATTTTTGATTTGCAAGGATCTATTATTTCTGACCATTGAGTTCTTCAGCTTTCTTAAATTCCAGTTGTTGAACTGTTCCCGTGTCTCACCAATATCACACTAAAGAATTTTTTCCAAATATCTAATCTAAATCTTTGACCAGACACCTAATTCCTTATCATTGGGTAAAGTTGAGTGATTTCTCTTGAGAAAATATAATACAAACTCTCCTTTAACTCAGTAGGATGTCTATGGGCTTATTCCCCACATGAGAAAAATATCTAGTACATGTTGAACTTACTGATTTTGCCCTTTAATAGAGGGGGGTTTTTAACTCCTTATACATTTAAGGCTTAATACTTTCACCAATCCACAAATCAAGTAACGGCGTTCAACATCAATAAGACAGAAGTGAATGATTGCTTTTTCTTTCAAACAACAAAACTGATGTACACATGTGCTTTGGCTGATGTGAGTTCCACTTCCGTTGCAGACTTTAGAGCTGAAGTACATACTTACACTCTTCTTCCTTCTGTCAGCTTGCTTGTTAGTCTCCTTAGTCAACCTGAGTAAGATGTTTACACTCTCTTCAAGGAATTATGATCTGATGTGCCCAATGACTACCTAGTGTCTGCAAAAGTTCTTGGGACATTACCTTGTGGTTTACTCAGTGGGGCTATGGTGTTTCTGCAGAAATGGCAGCCCTCTGTATCTGAGGGGAAATGAGCAAAAAAAGCAATGGGGGACTGGTTGTTGTAGTTGGGTGGTAGACTCAGAGGCAGTAAATCAGTGTGCTATTTTTTCTCTTCAAGCTTAAGCCTTGAAATTTTGGTGAGAAATCAAAATCTATTTCCTTCTCTCTGAACACAGGTGCAGTAATTTTGAATTGCTTCTGTCAGGGTTGGAGCTGTTGCGAAATGTGCCATGTGTGCTCATTGCTCCCTCTTGCCTCTGTGCAAACTGCTGCCTTGAATTCCCATCTAGTTTCCCTAATGATTCTCACAGCGCACTGGTTTTCTTCTTGTTGAAAGGTACTACATGATGGGATATCCTGAACACCTTGATATCTTTTTTATTGAGTAAAACAATAGCTTCTTGAAAATCCTCATTTTTCAAGAGATGTGACATGGTTTGAGAAGTTTTTTCCTTTCAGAGACCTCATCTTTCCCTGTTTTCTTCTGACAGCCTTTTTTTCTCACTTTAGCAAATCATCTGCATAGATAATAATTCATATTCTAGTTACCAATTGGTGGGTTTTTATGTTTTACTAGTGTTGGTGAGAGGTAAGTAAATCCATATTCTTTCCAGCTGAAATTATTATTTATTACAGTTTTCTGTGTTGTATTTCATTCTAATTCACACTAATTCTCCAAAACTTTCATATTGCTTTTACAATTTTTCTTCTCACATTCTGTTCCCCCCCACCCAATCTAATTGCAGCATGCCTTGCATATGAACTGCCCTCATTATAAAACTATCCAGCAAATAACCAACTGATGAAATCACTTGATGATTTTAATTAAGAAGGATGAATCACCACCAGGATGTCTCTTTTGTCAGTGCATAGGAACAGTGCTATAGATTTCTTTGGGAAATCTTCACAACAAAGTGGAGAAGACGCATGACAGGCAACTGCTGGTTTTGAATATTTGCAGAGAAACTATGCTTCAGATAGCTACAGTGCATTTGCATGCAAATTCTTAAGTTGAAAGTGCAAAAGTCACAATAAATATTTCATTGCCAAAGAGAAATAGTAGATTTTTTCACCAGTCTATTTTTATTAATTTCTGGAAGTTATTGAACTTTAAAACACAACTTGCGGAGGAAATCTGTGCACTTTTTTTGCATACCTAAAAAAAGCAGTTCTAGTATTACTTTTTGATGGTAGGCGGTACCTGCTAGGAAGCAAGCTACAGATGAGTATCTCTGTATTCCTAGGAAGAGCCCTTGAAATCTAGTGAAGGATGTCTGGGTTGACTGAAGAAGCCTGTAAGTTATCAGTAAGTTATTACTATGGCTATCAGAAGTGGTTTTTTCATACTAATTCTGAGGTATGCACAAAATGCTTACCAAGAATTTGTCGTTTTATATGGTACTCAAAGTTGGTTTTCAGCAGGCCAACCTGTACTCTCCATCTTCAAAGTAGGTGTTTTTTTCTTTAATCCAGCAACTTATAAATCCCTCTCACAGCAAACTCTTCATTAATTTGTAATGTTTTCATGAGTGGTATCAGAGCAGAGGGGTTGGAAATAGATGATCTTAAGGTCCTTTCCAACCCTAAATATTCTATGATTCTTTGATAGGTAAAAAAACTTGAAACACCATTTACTAATGGCTTGAATTAGTGAAAATAGTAAAAAATGTGGTGGCTGATATTGTTTTTGCAAATTATTCCATCTTAGTAGTAGTAATTCAAAGTTACTAAAAACTGCACTTCCTCTTTTGCAAGCTGGAAGCTAGGGAACAGTGAGGCTTTCCAGGCAAGTGTACAACTTATGCATATTCTATATAAGAAGACAAACTTCATTTTTAATAGCACAGTCTGTCACACCTTGGTAATGAATTCGAGTAAAAGCCATTTACCAAGAATATACCAAGAATACAACAAAATTTCAGTGTATAGTTTTTTTGGCTGTTTTTTTCCTCTTTTTCTCTCTCTCATCTATCTAGCTAAGGGATTACAAAGGCTTCTGTAAATGTCAAAAAATTGTGTCATAGCGTTTAGCACCCTATAAAACACTGCACAGCTTCTATGTTCACACTGTACTTACTTATTACACAAAATCAGTTAGAAGTTTCCTACATGAAGAACCATCAGTTTTCCCAGTTAAAAATAAATACATTCATGCCCTTTAGATGTTCATCGAGGCTGTGGGTTTTTTTTATTATTATTATTATTTTGCTCCTATTATGTCTGATAGTGGCTTTTCCAGGTGAAGTAATATGGGTCGTAAAATTAAAATCAATTGCAGTAGAGTATCCCATATGGATATCCTAGAGGAGATAGCCTGTACATGCACTGCAGGTCTCATTTTAAACTCGGAAGGCTGTAAGCTCTATTCAATACTTGTAGCCATTAAGAATTAACACAAAGTATAAAATCTCACTGATTGTGTTTATAAAATGTCAGTCAAATAGCAGCTGATGTCTAAAGTTGTGTTAGCACAGTAAACTTAGGCTACAATGAGATACAATGAGATTTTGGGGAGGATTATTTTGGAAATGTGGGGAGAAATAGAGAAACTATATGACCTTGGAGACAACAGTTTTTTAATGAATGTTAAGAATGTCAGGCATTTATGTCCTATATCAATATATATATGTGTGTAATCACAGACTGATTTAGGTTGGAAGGGACCTTAAAGCTCATTCAGTTCCAATCCCCTGCCATGGTCAGGGATATCTTCCAACTAGACCAGGTTGCTCCAAGCCCCATCCAACCTGATCTTGAAGACTGCCAGGGGTGGGACAACCACAGCTTCCCTGGACAACCTGTGCCAGTGTTTCACCATCCTCTCAGGGAAGTACTTCTTCCTAAAATCTTACCTAAATCTCCCCTGTGTCATGTTGAAGCCATTCATAAATAAGTATATACATGCATACACATACACATCTGTGTATTTTTCAAAGTTTCTTCTTTGTAAAAGCTACCTGTACCATCTGTACCAAAGGAAAAGGTGATTATGAGTTATCACACACGGCTTTTCTCTAATCTTGGCGGCCCAAATCAGTATAAGGCTCATGTATTAGGATCAGCATGGAACCTGTGCCTGTTGTGGTCTCTTCTACACGAAGGAAAAGCCTTTGGCCTTGCTTTTGGAGTGAAATTGCGAGATTGCTCAAAAAGCTCTTCCTGCACCGCCAATATTTTCCATGCTTTAATTTATTAAGATAACATTTTAACTTAATGTAGTGTAACTATATTTGCTTTAAAATTAAACTTAATGTGAGTCATATCTTGTGTGGGCATAATGTAAATTACAGAGTGTGTTGAAAAGAATTGTCTTCTGATCAGCTTTTTAAGGCAAACGTGGATGCAGAGCTTCAGCAGCTCCCCAACTTTCAGCCTGGAAGCCAGAGCTAATTCTTCTCTTGATATGTTCCTTTTAGTAAAGCAAAACATTGTTAGCAGCATGCAATATCCAGAAGTGCAAAGAAAAGTCAAATTGCAGTTTTTACCCTCTGCTAATATCCTTCTATCTTTACTGATAGCAGTACATTACTGCATGATGTTTTTTAAAAGGTAAATGAAGACCTGAGTACCAAACTGTACTGGTTTAACAACAGACAAATGTAGAGCAATAAAGGGAAGGTGTTTTTCCTATTATTGCTACTTCTTTAAGAAAAGTTGTTTTTTTTTTTTTTTTTTTTTTTTGGAGTAGAAGAATGTCAGCTTTATCCAGTATTCCCACAAGCACTGGTCCAGTGTATTGCATATTTAGAGTCAGTGCAGTTCAAGCACAGCAAATTGTAAAGGTTCGTCTAAAGCTGTGTAGTCCCAAAAGATCCTTGTTTGGCACTTTTGCCTTGAGAAATCCGTGGAGGCTATAGACTCATAGAAATTTAAGGTGTTTACAAACTGTATGCCAGCTACTGCAGCACTTTCTAGAACACCGCTTATTCCAGGTGGCTAACTTTTTCATGCTGAACTGTAACAGGGCAGGCTGCCCCTGCTATATGTGAGATTAAAAAACAAGAGGTGAAAAATTTCTTTCTCAGCCTTTCTTCTGTGTTTCATGCCAAAACATTTTTGCCAAAACCATGTTTGCTTTCCTCACATAAAAAATAACCCCACACTGGAACCTGGGTTACCTCAGTGTTTAACTAGACAAAACTACTTGCCTTCATTTATTCTAAATAAGCTAGGTGACCATTGGGGTAAAAACACACACACACATATAAACACGTATAGAGATACATACATTTGAGAAATTTCAGAAAGAAATTTGTTTTCACTGTTCCAGTGCTCAGAATATGATCATTTAAGCTTCCTGTAATCTTCAGATGAAATATTACGCCTGTTTCTTTTGTTTTGTGAAAACTGGACTCATTGCTCACCTAACTCCATAGCATCCTGTCTTTTGTTTCTAACAAATAATACACTATTTCCTAGCAATTCTTTCATTGCTCATGAACAAATATTAGCAAACTGACTATTATTCAGGTATTCCATTTTGTAGAAAAAAGTGCTCTTTTTTTGGATATGCTCAAAAAACTTACATATGATAGACATATACCTCTAGCTAACAACCTGAATAAAGTTAGCAAGGATGTGGCACGATATGTTTTCATCTATGCATCAGAATACCTATTTTATGTATTTGTAAGTGCTTATGAAAGCTGATGCTGCTGTGTCTTCATTGCCAGTCTTATTTATGTTAACAAGATTATGCTAAATGAAAGTTGAGACAGATGTTCTCATTCCTTCATCATTCTGCCATGCAGACAAACTTTTTCTCTGTGAGTATGATGGAGCAGCGTTTTTTTGGGTTGGGAGGAAAAAAATCACAGAATCATAGAAAAGCCTTCCAGCCTGATGTTTAAGTTATAGTTCTCTAATGAATGCATAATTGTTTATAACATGTGGGACAGTTTCAAGAGCAGAGAGTGGGAGCTTTAAGAAAATAATCAAACAGGCTTACTCCAAAGTGCCTCTTCTGGTAGGGTTTATGGGAATTACCAAAAGAAATACAATCTGTAGTTTTGAATTCTCTGAGACGGCAGATAGAGGAGGGAAAGAATCATGAAACTCACAAATATGAAGTAACTGCATGTTTGTTAAATAGTGGTGGTATCACTTGCTCCTGGTAAATCTGTCCTTCATGATCATCTATGTAAAAAGGTTTCTGTTGAAATATGTAAATAGCTTCTGAATAGCCAACATAGTATTTTTCCTGCAAATGCTGGATTTACTAGGGTATGTGCAGCTCGAATTTCAGTATCATATGACATTGATTTCCTAGCGACCAAAAGTTGTTTGAAATACTTGAGTGGGTACTGATCACTTTTTGTATACATGCTTGGCTATGAAAATGAATCTTTTTTTACAGGAAACACACCATTTTCAAATGTTTATTTGTTAATTACATCAATTACTTTATATGTAACTAAAATGCTTTCCATTTGATGGGGGCTCACAGAAATGTAATCTTAATTAATTGCCTCTGGGGCTTTGACACTAACTGAAAAAAAAGTTTCTTGTTTGTATGAAAGTCATAGTTCTTTCAATAATACCATAAACCTGTGGTGTAAATTGTCTTTCTGCAATGACTTTCCTAGTTAAAGCAGGAAATCTAATAAAATTCAAAATCTGATTTTGCATGAGCTCCAGTCAGACAAAGTCAGAGAAAATTTGTGTTACAAAAACCTACTACATTACACGTGGAAGATGACCACAGTGGTGATTTATCTGTGTTGCATTCATTAATGACCTGGTTTACTTTCCTCAAGCTGCAGCCAGCTTCTTCTCGTTTGAGTAAATTTTGTATGTACTTCTACTTTCCTTTTGTGTACGTGCTAAGAATGGATGAATAAAGGCAAGTTGGCTTTTATCTCTATAATTAACACTTGCATGAAGCATAAAATGTGAAAATTGGAAACAACGATGCAATTGAGGGAGAAAGCTGAACCTGCCTGATCTTTTCTGGTTTGAATCCGCTTGACAGATCAACCCTTTGAGATTCAAGTTCTATTTAGTGAAATGTCAGTCGGAAGCTGCTGAGTGGGAGGGACGTCGTCACTCACTCCTCAGAGACAGCTAATCATATCGTGGCAAGGAGGAAGAGCTGCTTAATTCCTTCAGACTTCAGTTTTCAGAGAGTCTTATGAATTGCTCTTTGAAAATTTGCTCTGCTGGGGCTAGAGGTAAGTAGCACGTAGCTCCGTGAGCTCAAACAAAAGCTTTGAAACCGAGCTCTCTAGCAGCTGGTCTCAGGTGTAAGGGCCCCAGTATTTACTCCCTTTTTCTTCCCCCCAGCTTTGTTTTTACACCAAGAAAAAGAAGCCAATAGCTGGAGTGAAGCTACGCAGGGAAAAAAAAAAATTTTTGACACCCTGAGTTTCAGTGTTTGCCTGTGTTCACTGCCTGGAGCATATAATAAAACTACGGAATTTGAAGCCAGATCTGCTTTTGAATAGAGAACACAGTAATAGCTTTGTAACGCTTAGGTTATTAATAAACCTGGATAGCAAAGTAAACAATCCAGATTTAAGTTGTCTGAGGTGGTGATGCTTGAGATTAAAAAAAGGTTCTTGAATACATACAAACTGATTTGGTTCAACAAAAACTTGGTGCTCCCAAAAAAGAGTAAAAGTAATTCTCCATCTTAGGTTCTAGGTGTGCCAGTGCAAACTTAAAAAAAATAAGAAGCATCTGAACTCAGCATTTCCAGTCTTGTAGTGTGAGTAACTTCTTTCTGTGTTTCAGCATGAGACCTAAATGTTGGGCTAATATTTCTTGCTGGCAGGTTCTTGGGCAGCCTCTAGCAGATGCTTGCTGCACAGACCAGATGCTGCTTTCCCACTGTGGAGTCTAGGGTAGGAGCTAACAGTTTCTGAATGAAATGTTCCTGGTGGATATCTGTCAGTAGTGCCACCACTCTCTGGGACTGTAAAGTCCAAGGCAAGGCTTTAAGTCATCCCTTCCTATTTGGCATTCATATCTCATACCATAGAGGTGCAGAAAGCTGAGTGGTGAGTGGCATCCATGCAAAGCCGCAGAATTTAACTGACAAAACTGAAGTCATCGGTTTGCCAGTTTTAGGACTAACCAGACTTTTCTGGGAATCGCACTCTTTTCCTCAGGCTCTCCTTTTCTGGCTATGTCTCTTTTCAAGGTTTCCAGTCCTGGCATGGATCTTGACTGAGTCCCTATGTTAAGGACTGGAATTCGCTTTGAGAGGCCAAGTCCGGAACTGTAGCAGAGAAAGATGAAAACTTAAGAAAAAAAAAAAAAAGTAAGGCAAAATTAATTTCTATAAGAAAATGAGAAAGATGTGGAACTGACGTTAAATAGAGACACAGACTCTCCAGGCAGACAGATAATTTTGGCTGTATCTAAAGCTACACAAGTAAACAGTATAGAAACACCTGTAGAGTCTGTTCAGTAAGCCAAATACTGTACTGTATTGTGCGGTCCAAGGATACCCCTCCTCTGGTATGCCTGCAAGGGTTTTTCATGGAAGCTTAAAACTACTGTTAAGTTCTTCTGTTTCCATCCCTGCCATATTTGTGTCCAGTGGGGTGCTGGCCAGAAGGGACTGTAGTTTTGCTTGTGGTCTCTTGATTATGGCACATTTGGAGAGTAATAAATAGAAAATATTTAACTGGCATGCTGTATATTGACTAGAGATTACCAAAATTAAGCATGTTTATTTTTGCAATGACAATATATTTACAAAAAATGGTGGGTAGCCTTGATCAGTGTAGGCTAAAGCATTTTTTCCTCTTATCTCTGAGTGCATTACTTTCATTGTCTGCTGTGTATGTGTAAAAGGTAGTCAGGATTAAAATACTGTTGCTTAAAATAATTTGTTAGATTAGAAATCTAACAATGGTGATAAAATACAAAAAATTGATTTTTATTATTTTCTTTAGATCTTTTCTTTTAATACTCTTGATTAAGATGTATGCCATAATTTCTAATAGACGTGTAAGAAGTAAAATAGATTTGTGGGGGCTAAGATAAGTCCCTTGACGAAAAGTACAGGGAACAGATGACAGAAATGCTGCATGTGGGTAATAAGTGAATATGAATCTCCCACACATCTATGAGAACAAAGAAACAAACAACTTAATATCATAAACGAAAGAGTACACTTTAAAGCGCAGAATTTTAAAATAGTTTTACTGCCATTTAAATTTACTTTTAATGTAATTAGTATCAGTCAGAATTTAATATAAATGTGTGAGCATGTATGAATTCATCCAGATACATAGGAATGCATAGATAATATATTTAGGACATGAGCACAGTTAGCAGAATGATGTCATCATGCAATAGAAGTTCACACTATATAATTACCTTATGACAAACACATACATTGGGATTATAAAGAATGATCAATCAAAGAACTATGCCATTCTGCACAATATGTAATTTTAAATAGAAGTGTTCCAGCTGTTGCCAGTACTGCCGTTAATTTTGTGTCTAATCACACTCCCAGCAGTACAAAGCCTGACTTAATGCTACTTTTCTGGTTTAAATTTTTAAGGATCCAGATTCTAGTCCCCAGTGTTTTTGCTGGACTGCTCAAGATCAGCTCATTACAAGTATTAGAACACCTAAAAGTTTGAGGTTCACCCACCCAGTTACAATTACCAAACCACTTTTCCATTATCTGCACTTTGCAGTATCCATATAACTTAAAAAAGTGTCTAGTCTTGATCTTATCTCAGGACTAAAACAAAAGAGACTGCATGAGTGGAAAAAAAGTTAAAAAGAAGGGAAGGTGGGATGACAATAATTCCTGAGGGATTATTTTCACTTTTATTATCCTTTCAAAAATTGAGGGTTTAGAACTCTGGGTTGAAAGACTGAGACTGACCCAGTGGTGAGGGCATTCATGAGGATCATGAAAAGCCAAGGTTGATCTTCAGTATTACACATGCTTATGTGAAAAAAACGATTGTCAAGGCTAAGACCCTCCAACAACTTCATAGCTGACACCAAGACAGTCTGAAATCCAGGAGTCTTATCTGCTTTGTTCATAAATCTTGTTCCCTATCACCTAAATCCTTGAATTATGGGCTAGTGTGAGATATATTAGAAGAAGAAATACAGACAGCTACCCACCTGTGCCAAAACTGGTATAAATCAGCCTGCATATTTATAGGAAAGTGTGTGTGTGTGCGTATAAAGTTATGAAAATATTGTTTGGTACTGATATTATTGCTAAAAAGTCAGTAATTTGGAGCAGTTCTTACTGACTTTTTGTCAAGCACCAGACTAATGTAAAAAGAATGACATGTACCAATGGGAGTTCTGATTTTTAGTTTGCCTTTGCCTTTAAGCTAATGCCAATTAGTGCTCCATATTTAACATAAAAGAATCTGTGTTTAGAGAATGTCAATCTTTCTTTCTCAGCTTATTAAGAATAAGATAGTAAATATGATCTAATACTTTCAAGATGTCCTCCAGCAGGATTAGGAGTATAAGGAAGTAGTTACAGGCTTTTTGTCAAAGACTAAAAATAAAATACATGTGAAACCAATTGAGAATGAACAAAACAAAGACAAAGCCCTATGACTTCATATGTTTGTACAACACTAAGAGGAAAATGTCTAAACATTTTAAAATGCTGCTGATTCTGGACAGCACACTTTTTTAGCCCCTATTTATAATGGGATATTACTCATGTGTTCCATCTAAATACCAAAAGAATGTTTTGATGGGTGGATTTGAAAAAAGCAGATAGATTGTCCTTCAGTTCTCAGGCATCCTCTAAGATGAAAAAAGATATTTTGTAGTGAGAGCCAAAAGATTTAAAGAAAAGTCAGTGGCTCATCAGTATTATTTTGGAACAAAGCTGCAAGTAAGCCTCCTTCTGAAGAGCAGATGGGCTATTAAATAGGCTTGTAGTTCTGTACCACCAGATTTGTACGTCTGAGTTATGAAGACAAATCCCCTGGTTTTAGATGAAATCCCTTCAGAAAAGCCATGAGGAGACCTTTCCTACCTTGCTGCTGTGCCTTCCCATTATTCTGAGATGACCAGAACATGAAAACTGCTGAACTGGGAATTAATATTTCGAAACAGATTTTGCATACTGAAATTGACTATTATCTGATGGGTTCTGCTGTCAGGAAGTCAGGTCAGGTTCCATGACTCCGAGGACAGAGAGCAAATAACCTTTCTGAAAGTACTGCTCCTTTAATATCAACAAGTTTGTACTGAAAAGAAGCGAGAAATATGGGTAAACTGTGCAGCCTGAAATTTCTGACTGAACAAGAAGCGTCTCCAGAAGAATTCAAGGAGAACAGTAGTGCAGGTCATCTCAAGAGAGTTCTTGAATTGAAATTGAGGCTAAGCCTCTTAGGGCCAACTCTAACGACCTACAACATGGCTCTGTGGTCAGTGAAGAGAGGGAGGAACATCTCTCAAAAACAGTTCTTTTAAGAGAAGGATGGCAATCAATACCTGCCCTGAGCAGCACTATACCTTCCTTAAAAGTAAGGACAAATTCAGGATAGCTCAGTCAAGTCAAGACTATTCTAAGTTTCTTTCTGGAGTTTGAAGTCCTTAGTTCCATCATGCACTGGGCTCCTCTGGGAACACACCATGCAATGCAGGCTGTCTATTTAAGTTCATTTCAAGTGAAAGTTTAAATTTTTATAAAATAAATGAAAATTGAGTGACTGCAATTGGCTTTGCTTTAGCTTCATTGCTAAACTTACCACCCTAAATTTCTGCTTATTGTTTTGGAATAAATACAATTGGAAAAATATGCCTTTTTTTTTCCCTATGGAAAATTCTGTAAGTACATTTCTGAAACTGCCATAGAGTGTTGAGATTCACCTTAGTTGATCAAAAAAATTTGCACCTATTCTGAAGTGTTATTATTCACAAGTTAAAAATTACCTGTGTAGCATTTTATGTGCACACACAGAGACAATATTCTGCATTGCCAACACATTGAAACATAACTGTGATTTGTATTATGTGCTGTCCCAATTAATGCTGTGCTGAACTTCTTTTCCACAGAACCTTTGCTAATTGATGATGGTAACAAGAAAACAAACTATTAAAAAAAAAAATATAACAAATCAAGTGGTGCTCAGATTTCAGGTTGCTTATCAGAATTTTCAGAATAGGAACCTTTTTAAATGCTTCTATTACTTCCCAATTGTTGTGTACCTTTTGGTCACCCAAGTGAACAGCATGTTTTCTGAATGCTTTTAAATACTATAAACCAGAAGTTTCAAAATTCATTTAACAATTTTAAAACAATTTCACATGAGTTACCACTTACTGCTAGAGACTCTTTTCTCTTTATGACCAAGGACGTATATTGATTTCAGATTATTTAGTTATGATTTTGTCCTGTCACCTGGACGTGTGTGTGAAAGCCCATTGAGGATATTTTTGACTGGCTTGCTTTTTCTTTCCACTTACAATCTCTGCCGAGAGCAGTCCCTGCTGCCTGGAGTAGCTGGTGCTTCACATGTCAAAAAGCTATTGAGTGCCCAGCCGTCGGCCAACTGCCTATTCCAGTGCTCACTCGACCCTGCTGCAGGTGTTTGTGCTGCACAAATCTATTTATACAACAGGGGAAATTGTTTCTGAACCTTGGTGTATAAGTAGTACTGGTTCAGATGCATGGTATTACTTTGCAGTTGCTATGTTTTGTTATCTACTGCAACTACAAAATATTTACATGACTGTGTTAGCACTCAAAATAAATAATTTTGCCTCTGTGAAACTGCATTATGGAGCTGCAAAGTTGTACTTCGTGCACATCTGTTTTTGCCCTTACATGAGTGCTAGTTATTCCATGTAGGGGTGCATGTATGCATGCACGAATGTGATAAGTATATTTTTAATACACATACATGTTCATACATAACAGCTGTGCTTCTCTAATTTTACTCTAGCAGACTCTCATTTTATTGTTTTTCTTTCCAGTATGTACTCTTGGATTGGTGATCTGGCACTGGATAATGTTTCTGTTAATAATTTAGTGAAGCCAAGAAAGGAAGGAGATGAGGGACTTAACGTAACTCAGAGTAGTGCTGAGTAACTTCTTTGTAAATTTATTTCCTAATTCCTTTTCTCAGTAGAAGCTCTGATGTACTTCAGCAGCTTAGAAACCTTCTTTAATGCTCTCTTTTGCCTCATGGTTTGCGTGAGAAAGATATAAAGTAATGTTTATTTGCAAGTTCAGATTACTTCTGTTGATGAGAGTGTATTTCTGGGGAACTCTTTATTACACCTAAATGTATATCATTTCAAAATGAAGTTTTTTTTCTGAGAGTTTTAAGCTCTCTTTCTGAAATGTTTAGGTACTGTACAAGATGGAGTGGTTTAACTAAGCTGACTATAATGGGGCTCCTGCCAGGATAAATGTGGTGTGCTTGTAGCTTCTTTTCTGTATCTTTAAATATCATTATCTTTTACTGATTTCATTGGTATTGAATTATTAGTAAGCTTGGACTTTGTCTTTTCTTGTTTAAACAAATATTGAAAGTGCATCGTTATTTTTTAGTCTTAATTTTAGAGATTTTAAGCATGACAGTAGTCCAGAAAACCAGCTGGTGTGATACCTGGAAGATGTGAAGAAAAAAATAACAGTTGCCAGACTGAAGATTGTGGTATGATACACTGTCTCATACATCGTGCAAACACTATGTGCAATATAGAATCACACATTTTGTGAAAAACAGGTACCTCATGCAAATTTTAGCTAAGGAATCTCTTCCAGTTGCTAGTTCAGTTTGAATTTGCAAATCCTAAAGCCTTACACTAATATGCAGCCCCCATGTCTTCAATATTCTTGTAGCACAAATACCAGTCTACCCATTCTTCCTTGTTATATAACAAAACCATCCTCAGCCTCATTATGTGGCCTGTTTTTTCTTTATTTATTTTTGAAGAACATTCTCCCTTACTCATTTTCAGTTGTACATGTGTCCTCCAGCACTCCCTTGTCTGGCATTACTGGTTTATAAGGAAGCTGGTAGTACCCGTAGTGTTGGAAGTTAAGTGTGGTAGGAAAATGAAAATCAGCCGCATCTTTCCTTCCTTAAAAGGACATGCAAGACCTTGGCATTCGTCAGTAGGATATTGTAGCATGCGTTAATGACTTGGGCAGACAAAGTGAGTGAACAGATTTATGAGCCTTTTGTCACAGGATATGCCCTAAATGTGTTGGCATAGGAAGGGATCATGTTCTAAATTAACCAAGCCCATCAGTGATGACAGGGGAAAATGGAACACTGTCTAGAACAAAGGGAGAAGTATTTAGAGGTATTTGGAGGAGAGGGAGATAAAAGGGAAAAGGAACAGGAGTAAAGGTACATGGTTCAGGTTTCCTTTCTAGATTTTTACAGCACTTATTTTTAGCTTTGTTTTGCTGGTACCTCATGAGGCTGTGAATGTGATATATTGGAGCTGACCTAGAATATAATCTGCTATGAGCTGTGTGTTTATCCAGTCCAGTTATTTATTTTCTTAAAAATTTCTGACATAATATTTCTGAATTGCAAATAAGAGCAAATGGTAAACAGATATGTAGAAAACACCTATCATAAAAATCCAGTCTGTATTTCTTAATCTTGAGAGTTTCAGCTGCTCAGAGCAATGCAAGAACACTAAAGTCTATTAGACATGAGGAGAGTAATAGAAAATAGGAAATGAAAAATTGATGTAGGAATGACTTACATTTTTCTGGATCAGGGTGCAATTCACATTGTTTGATCACAGCTAACTTATGCATCTGTCTACATGACATAAGTTACCAAGCAGAGGCAGTTATTTGCCGATGGGTTTTGTTAATAAGAAAATAGGGAAGTTATTCCATGTTGAAAATTTGACAGCATCTTTTCCTTAAGGTTTATGTGTACACACATTTTTGGGTGAATACACTGAGAGGTGCTTTCCTACCATAATTCTTCAGAAATTTGGCAGTTTATAGTTAAGAAAATTACTGGTTGTGATCCCTACTGTATTGTTAAAGCTGATGGCTAAAATTTCTGTCAGAGGATCAAATGTTCTCGAGTGTGTATCAGTAGCTAAGAGTAGCTTAAATGTGGAACTTATAGAGAAAGTCTTAAACTTTCGAGTGATATATTCCAAGAGTAAGGAATAAAATGTTTGAAAAGTAAACACAGAACAGCTCAAGAAAAGTACAGTTAATTTGATGAGAGGGTTTAGCAAATTAATTACGGGAAAGAATTCAGAACAGATAGCGAAACATTTCAGTTTCTACCATAGTCTACTGTTTTGTCCTTAGTTTATTCCAGATATCATATTGGAAAGTTGTGCATTCAGAACATCCATAATACCTATGTGCATACAGAGAATATCTTAATTTTCGGTTGTGCTCACAAGAAACTAAAATAATCTAATGTCTGAAAACATTCATTACAATGACTACATTCCCTAGTTTTATGATTGTATGGACAGACACAAAATACAATCAAAGTTTGTACCCTCAATCTTTATCCAAAAAAATCAACTTTATAAATTTTTTTTTGCTAAAAAAAACCCACATAATTTGGCACACATAATTTGAAGAAATACAGAAATTTCCTTTTCTACTTATGCCCAGGAACCACTAATTCCTCCAGTAGTATGTTAGTTGTATGAACTAGCAACAAGAGTCTCTTTTGTCAGCTATTCAAACAGTGGGATTTAAGTATTACTAAAAGTACTAGAAATTTGGAATTTCAGAAAATACATGATGAAATACAGTTTGGATTTTTTTCTTCTTTTCTGTAACATAACAGATGATATCTATTCTTTGGTGCTTGCAATTTCACTGCATGCACAGAAACTGGCACAATTAACTAAACACTTGTTTTAACAACAAGGAACAGAAAAGCTAACAGACAGAGCTCCAGAACACCAAAGCTGGTTTTAGGTACATGGGATGTCTGTGACCATTAAACTCTCAGCAATACCTGAGAATGAAATGGCAGCTGTGTGACTGTGAATTTAATATTGCCATCTAAGTACAGTGTTCTAAACACTGTAGGCAGAAAGCATTTATATTGTTTTAGTATGTAGAAGGATGGACAGAACTGACGTGGCTAACACACAGCATTGCATTTAAGGATGTAGTAATTCCAAAGATGCTGTGAATGGTATTTATGGAAATGTACAAATAAAATATTTCAGAAATAAAACATTATAAATCTACATCCATTAATAAATTAATACCAAAAAAACATTTTGTTGTGAAATCTATTTGCTTTCAAGCCTTTTTAGTAATTAGTATTTTTCTACAGTTTCTGAAGAAAACCAGTATTTTTTAAGATGTTTTAAATGCTTATTGAGGGCACAATTTCAGTAATGGGTAAATAACAAAGAAATGATTGCTTTAACTGCCTCCTACTGTATTAGAAGTATGAAAAGTTGTCCAACAGCTTGTAAGTCAAGGGCATGGAAATGCACTGGAGTGTATGTTGTGATATTCTGTGGGGGGTAATTATATAGAGAATTCAGTGTTTAACTTAAATGTTTTACTTGGTAATTCCAAGTCCTTTTTAATTCTCTTATGCTTTAAGGAGTTATAAGCCAATATTAGTTTACTATGAAATATTACCACAGTTTGGTCTTAAGTGTCACCCCATTGTATTATTTGCCTCTACTGTTGTTAATGTTTTAATGAATTAGCAAGGCCTTACCTAGTACATATTTCATCTCATCATCTGCAGATCCTCCTACACAGGTTCCCCACTCATTCCTCATAATTAAAACAACTAATAAGTATTAAAGAAGCGAAACAAAAGAGCAGTGGGTGGGATTTTGCTACAGCGAAGGGAATTGGTTGTTGAGACCTGCTGGCAACTGAAATCCTTCAGATGTCTTGGTGAAAGATAAATACTTTGCTATTTCCCAGTCTATAAAATGCTGCCTGTTTAATAGTGTCTCCAGTCCACTAAGGACCTGAAGACGTGTATTTTCTTTTATCAGCAAAGATAGCATAATGTCGTGGGTTCAGGAACAGCAGTCATTTTTCTTTAAGTAGTAGCTGGTGAGCACTGTGTTTTGGATTTTCGGCTTGGGAACAGTGCTGATAAC